>JXCR01133415.1:43559-58640 GCA_002079205.1 Phalaenopsis hybrid cultivar
TTTGCCTTGGTTGCCGATGAACTGTCCATCCTTGCAAATAGGCTGCGTAAAATGGTGGTTGCTGAGGTGCACAGTGCTCATGTTTTATCTTGAATCTTATAGTTTATCTTTACTCGATATGTTTAGATTTTAGGCATGCATTATTTTTAATGAACGTAATTCTTTATGCTTTTATCATCTTATTTCTGATTAACTTGCACTAGGTGCCAAAGCTAGCATCAGCTGCAGAATACTTCTTCAAACTGGGTGTTGAAGGAAAAAGATTTCGTCCCACTGTAAGAACCATACCCAATTTTTATTTGTTTTATAGACAATATTTTCAACATGAGATGAAAAATATCAAGCTACAGTTGCAAAATGCATTATGTTAAACTCATTCGGATATTAATTTTGTTATTTTTAATTACGTTTTAGCATTTTTATTTTAACTTAAAAAATTTACATCCATTATTAACGTGGCAGAGTCTATTTTTACAGGTCTTATTACTAATGGCATCTGCAATTGACATGCCTGCACATGCCATGACTGGTCTGTCTACTGATGGAGGCCCTTCTACTATGCCTAGTTCATCAAATGATTTGCGTGCCAGGCAGCAGTGTATTGCAGAAATAACAGAGATGATCCATGTCAGTGATATAGAAAATTTCCTTCTATGATTTTGAATTTTGGTCATTCAATATCTTTATGTTTCTTATTATTTTTACAGAAAATGTAATTTTTGCCATAAAAGGTCACTTTTTGATATCCATGTGTGGAACTTTCTTCCTGTTTGTGATCCTAGGGGCATGTCTTTGTATTGAGATGATCCATGTCAATGATTCAAAACATTGCCGTTTATGATTTTGAATGGCGGTCATTCAATACACTTATGTTTTTTTTTTAATTTATTTTACAGAAAATGTAGTTGTCTCCATAAAAGTTAACTTGTGGATGTATTAGTTTTGAACTTTCTTCCCGTTTGTCATCCTAGGTGGCAAGCCTTCTCCATGATGATGTTTTGGATGATGCGGAAACAAGGCGTGGTATACGGTCCCTGAACTCCTTTATGGGTAACAAGGTTATTACTGTACTCCATTAGCTGAGAAGAACTTCTTTGACTTATGCCAACCAAAATAATCAACATATGATAGTCTATCAATGCCGTTAATTTTACAGATGGATGAAGTTTCATGTTGTTTGTTGAATTGTAATTTCAGTCGATTTATTAATTAGTAACAACCTCTCAAGAATTTATATTATAAATATCTTATGGGTAGAATCTATTTGATGATATCGATACCAGTACTTCACCACATGTAGTTCTCTCATTTACGTGTGACAGATGGAAAAATCTGTGCTGATCCTTTCTCAACCATGTTTTTTCCTAGAACAATCAAGAAAGAGTTGAGCTTTAAAAATCATGTCCAAGCTTCATTACATCTTTTTTTTTTCTTATGGTTTGAGCCACCTAGTTGATTTATGTGAAGGAGATAGATTTTATTTCATTAAGCTTCACAGGCATAGCATCATAGGAGCATGTTGGGTAAGCAAGTAAACATGCATTTAAATTTGACCAAATTTGACGTTTGTTGACTATCCAGCTTGAATGAGATTCAATAAATTTCTATGATCAGTATTGTTGGACAACTTCTGCAAAGCGAAACTGGCCATCGATTAGAAAACAACGTGAACTTGCTATCAGTGTATGGATTAAAATCAGACTAGTGAACCTAACAATTTACATGTTATGAGCCTTTAAGGAGTCTTAAATAAACAAGTGGGAAGCATGATGTCAAACAACTTGAGGATTTTAAATAACGAGTAGGCCAGGTCAGAAAATTGGCACATTTATTTACCAAAGCATTGACCATTCTTAAGCTTTTCTGCTTGCCCTAAGTAACAGTTATAAGCTTGCCAATTCCCCACCCCAAAGCAACAAAGCCTAGTATCAAGCTTCGGTTTGGGGACTACCCATTCACTTGCACCAATACATAGCTTTAATCTATCTGTTTAATTTTATTTCTTACATGATAATAGAATTATAGGTAAGGGCGTACATAATTTTGAAAATGCATGGTTTATAAAAAAAATGATTCTAGAGCACAGTACAAGTCATTAAATGAGGGACTAAATCATCACTAGATTATCATTGTTATTAAGCTCTAAAGAGGTACTTTCTTAACAACAAACAAAAATGTTTAGGAGTAAAAATAATAAGTGAGCCAATGTTTGTTATTATTCATTTATATGTTTAGTTTTAAAAATTTTATTTTAGGTTGTTCAATCATCTAAGTAAGTGAACATAAATAAATCTTATATGAATGTGAATGGAGTTGTTCATCGACTATACTAGTTTGCTAATAGCCATGGCTCCCCCATTGAAGGATTTGGATCATGCAAGGAAAGGGCCAAGTGTTCCTGCTCTGAGATGTCCTTATATTCTTTAAATTGGTGTCATGCATGACAATCATTGTCAAATTTGTATACATTGAAAATACTCAATCTTTCTAGGGAAAAGTGCATAACCAACATTTTTCAATTGCGTGTATTGTGGCTATAAAACTGATAGCTAAGAATAATCTGTTAAGTGTTTCATATTGTATCTGTTAAATTATTTATTTAAAATAGTTTAAGACTTCATAATCATTTTCATTAGCATCATACCAAATATGTGTTTGGCTTTTTGAATCTTTTCTTCACTCATTTCAATAATGAGTATTGTTTTTGCATAGCCTCTGGTGATATTGCTTTTGTTCTTTTTTTCCCTTGATATCCCTTTTTTGGCGTGTTCGTTGCTGCCCATTTCTTTTGTATGGATGAAAGCTACTCTATTGAATGAAAAATACGTACTATTTTTTGCAGGTTNTGTGTTCGCTGCTGCCCATTTCTTTTGTATGGATGAAAGCTACTCTATTGAATGAAAAATGCGTACTATTTTTTGCAGGTTGCTGTGCTTGCTGGAGATTTCTTATTGTCCAGAGCATGTGTAGCACTTGCATNCGTGTTCGCTGCTGCCCATTTCTTTTGTATGGATGAAAGCTACTCTATTGAATGAAAAATACGTACTATTTTTTGCAGGTTGCTGTGCTTGCTGGAGATTTCTTATTGTCCAGAGCATGTGTAGCACTTGCATCGCTGAAAGACGTTGAGGTCTTTAATTATTTTAATTTCATCATGTATGCTGTAATCAGTTTTGGCGCGTTATGCTTTCAGTATATTGCTTTTATCTTTGATTATATTTGTAGAGACAGATTGTCCTGCAAATTAGTTTGACTTTTTTATTTTTTTCTAAATCTAAACTTTGCTTGATGCACATTATGTTGATTTTCAGAATTCAGCGGAGTTATTTTATTGATATGGAAGGGGGGAAGGAGGGGGGGGTATATATACGCTTTCATGAATCCTAGAATAGGAAAGACAAGAAAAATGAAATAACATGAACAGAAGTATATAAAAATTATGTGTTAAATTAATCAATTCATAATAATTAATTGGAGATAAAGGAAATGACATAAAATAGGAAAGGAAATAAATCTAAAATAGTTAAGGAAATAAATTCAATCTAAAGAAAAAAATCTAATCCTCGTAACTCTTACATGAATAATTTATTTTCTAATATAACTTTTAATACTCCCTTTCAAGTTGAAGCATAGTTGACAACCATGCTCAACTTAGATTTGAAAATATAAAAAAATGAGCGAGAAAAATTCTTGAGGTAGAACTTGAAGTCTTCATCCAATACTTGTATCAACCCAAGCATTTAGGGATATTTCTAATTAAGTGTTGTTGTATTTAACTACAGTTTATGTAGTGTCTGTAGGTAGGCGAAATACTTCTATAAGTAATGTTGCTAGAAAGTTTGCGATGAAGTAAACAATCTACAAGGAGCGACAATGTATTGCTGCAAGAAAAAAAAGACGCTCGGAAAGTTGTAGGGCCTGACCTGTAGGTCAAAAGGAAGAACATCTGCAGAGAAAATTACAGGGTATGGCCTACAGGTAAAAAGGAAGTACGCGTGTAGGGAAAGCTACATGTTATGGTTCTGTAGGCTAAAAAGAAGAACCCCTACAAGGAATGCTGCAGGGTATGACTTCTTGGAAAAAAGAGAATACTTGCAGGGAAAGTTGAAGGGGGTATGACACTTGCGGGGAAAGCTGCTGGATATGGCCTATAAGTATGGGCATAGAAAGGGCATGTAGTTGGAAAAGCTATGGAGGAGTGCCTGCTGCAGGAAAAGACTCCGGATAAGAGCCTACTGTAGGAAAAAACTCTGGAGAAAGGCTCATTGCAGGAAAAAACTCCAGAGAAAGGCCTACTACAGGAAAAAGCTCCGGAGAAAGGCCTACTACAGGAAAAAGCTCCTGAGAAAGGCCTACTGCAGGAAAAAGCTTTGAAGGAGGGCCATCTACAAGGAAAATCACTGGAGGTAGCGTTGCGACAAGAAAAAAGCTTTAAAAAAGGCCTTGCTATAGGGAACAACAACTAAGGTTGGGTTGCAGCAGGAAAAACAGCTATGAAGAAAGGTTTGCTATAGAAAAAAAGGTCTCGGAGCCTTCTTAATCACAGTAGCAATTATAGCATGCATCTTCAATTAGGCCCACTGCAAATAGGTCAGGGTACCACACTATCTCTACAGGACAATCACAGTGGTGAATACAATAATCGCTGACACTACCAAGCCTCCCTTTGCCTCTCCTCTTAGACGCCTTAACAACACTGAGCCCAAGCCTCTCTACCTCAAGTTAGAGCCTCTCCTTCATGTCACGATCCTTTACAATGTGGCTCTTGAAGGGGATATGAAACTTACAAGTGGCTGGGCGAGTTGCTGTGCTTAGGTGAAAGTGAGGCGTCAAAATCTTCCTCAATTTCCTGTTGCGACTGCTTGGAGTCATCCTCTTTAGTGGCAGCCACAACCTCTGAAATGAAAATGTCTCTCGATCCCCAGTTAGCACCATAGATAACAAAAGTGGAGCGAACATGAAGGAGGATGACGACATCACTAGGTTGAAGATAGTTACGGACAACCCAATTCACAATGTAGGCACTTTCTTCGCTCACTTCTACAACGATCGTAATCCGACAATAAGAGCTAGCAGTGGGGTTCGCCGCTGCCGGATATGAGCAGAATAGTCGCGGTGATGATGGTTGAATCGTATGTGCTGCAGTGGTTGAAGCAAAGGCTACATGGAAACAACAAAAAGACTGCAAAACCTGTTAGGAAATAGTAGGGAAGCCTGTAGTAGCTTGCTGGAAGCTTCAAAGACAAAAACTAGCAAGAAAACAACAGCAGCAGAAGCTTCCAGCTAGCAACGGGGGAGAGTCATCAATGAATCCCGCCGTTGAATCTTGCAGGGACGGGAGTTCTAAGTGGGAAGAAGGGGTCTTTGGCTGAAAAAAAAGCAGTAGACGGCCTGGAGGATGTTCCGACGGCTAGTTCCCACAGTAAGGAGTCTGGAGGCTACAGTCTACAACGAGAGGAGTTCCAGCGGTTAGAGCCTTCAGGGAGAGAGTTTTGATGACTAGTGGGCTACAGAGGAAGGAGTTAGCAGCAGGAAAGGCTCCCGAAGGAAGTTTTTGCAGCGGGCCTGTCGGGAGAGGAAATTTTCGGGAAAAAAATTGAAAAAAGGAAGCGGAGGAAGAGCCTGCAGTACAACAAAGATTGTCGGTTGCAGGGAATATGAAGTTTCTTAAGACGGGAGACTCTAGAAAGTTTGTTTGTTCATTTGTCAAAGCCATCCCACTAAAATCAAAGCCACAAGTCGTACTTTACAATTAAAACATCAAAGCCCATATTCTTTTTTTACTGCAATTTTAAATTTAAATAAAATATTTGAAAAAAATTGCTATAAAGAGGTCAAATATCACGTAGTATTAAATGAAATTCGTTTAATACTGTTTAATTGACATTGAAAATTGCAAAATAAAAAAAAAAAATCAATTCAATTTTATATGTAATATTTAATTAAAACATTTGTCATATTTAATTGTATTATATTTAAATTATTTAGTTAATATTTAATTATCGAATTTTTTGTTTAAATGTGAATTGTGCATTAATGATTCCAAAGCTCACACCAAAAAATCAAGAACACCGTGTGTACATGTAAATGAACACCACTTTAGAAACTTATTGAACATGTAAATGATAATATGCAAAATCAGGAATGCAAATCATCGAAATCAACTTAATGCATCCCAAGTGTTCACACAGAGGTTGGGTAAACACATAATGAGCACCGCATTAGAAGAAGTTGTGTCTTATGAAAAATTATCATCTTATTTCAAATATTTTGTTTAGAATTTGATAATGTGCAGGTCACAAATTCATTCCAAAAGGCCTTATCTATTCTTGCTTGAAAAAGGGCCGTGTAAGAACAGATTCTTGCCCTTGAAGAGAAATGTACTTGGATCTTGTGTACTCTACCGCCTAGAAAAAGAAGTATAGGTGCAAATGAGTATTCATTGTCAAATGCAAAACAAATGGGAGCATAGGGAGTTTCAAGGCCAAACTTATAACAAAATGGTTCACCCAGTCTTATGGGATCAACTACCAGGAGACATTTGCACTGGTGGTGAAAATCAACATAGTAAGAAGATTACTATTATTAGCTATTAATTAAGACCAGCCTTTACATTAGCTAGACATTAAAATGTATTTCTTAATGGGGATATTGAGGAAGAAGTGTATATGAAAATACCTTCATGATTAAAGAACAACATAAACAATCAGATGATGTGCAAACTAAATAAGTCAGTGTATTGGTTGAAATAATTTCCCAAAAGTATGGTTTGAAAGGTTCACCAAAATTATTCTTTATTAATGGACACTATCAATGTCAGTCTGATCACATTTTATTTGTAAAATCAAATCAAGAAGGTATGATTGTCATCCTTGTTGTATATATAGTTGACATTATTCTTACAGTTAATGTCGTAGGGGAACTTAAAACAATCAAAAGAATAATAACTTCTGAGTTTGAGATCAAAGATCTTGGAACTTTAAGGTACTTTAGATCCAAAGAAGACATTTTCATATCCCATAGAAAATATATCATTGCTTATTAAAGGAGACAATAATGTTGGGATGCAAACCTTTAATACTCATATGGATCCCAATTGACGAGCATCAAAAGTAAAGGACAACAAGCCAACTGAAAAAGGAAGGTATCAAATACTTGTGGGGAAACATATTTATTTGCCACATACAAGTCCTGTCATTGCGTTTTATGCGGGAGTAGTGAGCCAACATATAAACAATCCAAATGAAGATCATTTAGAAGCGTTCTTTCGAATACCATGGTATCTAAAGATGATTACGCGAAGTGGATTAATAATCAAGAAAATTGAGAGCCGCTCATTCAAATCTACACTGATGCTAGTTGGTAGAAGAACTGACTGATAGAAGATCTACCACAAGTTATTGTCTTTTTGTATGGGGGTAACCTTGTTACTTTATTATTATTATTTTTTTCTTTTTGAAGGGGGTAATCTTGTTACTTGTAGAAGTAATAAACAAGCTGTGGTGGCAAGAAGCAGTGTGAAATCTGAGTGTCTTGCCCTAGCTCTAGGAATTTGTGAAGGAATGTGGTAGTGCAGAATTATATTAAATAAGGGTGTTCTGTACTTGAAGGAGGTGCATGTTATTTGAGTGTAGCATATAGTTTTCTATCCTTCCTTCTATAATAATATGGGATTTCTAGTGAATAGTGTGCACTGATTTTCTCTTCAACATTCTCATCGTAGAGCATTTCTACATTGCTTGAAATGTGTTGTAGTTTGAACTCATGTATTCTACGAAGCTCGGTTATGCTTGTATTATGTGTTCTTTTTTGCCATATTGGTTTTAGACGTATGGAGTATTTTTCAATCTCTTTTTCCAGTACTTTTCAGTTAACGATCTTGTCTCAATCTACTGATGTTCAAGTTAAATCAAATGTTCGCGAAGCGTTAAAGCGCCAGTACTTCGAAATATTGGCTTTTATGTAATAACTTGGGCTATATTTTTTTTATTTTCAACATAATCAGTTAATACACAAGAAAATTTTCTTGATTTTTGTGTTCTCATTTTAGTTGTCACTCCTGGTATTTTGATTGTACGCTATCCATTCTAATAATGTGGTTGTGCAGGTTGTATCACTCCTTGCTACTGTGGTGGAACATTTAGTCACAGGCGAAACAATGCAAATGACCAGTGCAACTGATCATCGTTGTAGGTACGTGATTTCATGTCATGTGTGGTGAAGCATCTTTCGTATTTCTTCTTTCATCTTCTACAGTTTGTTGATCTATTAGCTGCAGTTGAAGTACATGGGATAATTGCTTTCCTTATATAATGTGATATTCCTGTTGATATACAGCATGGAGTACTATTTACAGAAGACATACTACAAGACAGCATCTTTAATTTCAAACAGTTGCAAGGCTATAGCTATCCTTGCTGGTCAAACAGTTGAAGTTGGAATGCTTTGTTATGAATACGGCCGAAATCTGGTTGAGTTTTATTATCACTGGTATCTGTGTTTTTCCCCGTGCATCTATTATCTGGTGGATACTGAAATAGATTTTAATTTAATCCAGGGTTTGGCATATCAACTGATAGATGATGTTCTTGATTTCACTGGCACATCAACGTCACTTGGAAAGGGCTCTTTATCAGACATTCACCATGTAAATATTTTATTATCCGTGAAAAAGGAAATTTTGCCTCGTGAGCGTCTTCATTCGAGATGAAACTCTTTTGACTAAGTGAAATTTTGTCTGTATTTTTACTGCAGGAAGGAATGATGTAGAGTGATAGGTTACGATTTCATACATTGTTTTTTAGCTCTGAAGAGTTTTCAAATGTCACTTTATACTGTACATATCAATGCCAAATTTTAGCTTTTTTTCCTTTAAAATGACTTCATCGCATGTTTTTTGCATGTACACTACAACATTTTTAAAGAAGCATATGTTGACCATCCTTATCATCAGTAGCCTTATCTAGCTTTTTTGGGGTTGGCTTTATTTATTTTGTTATCTCTCTCTTTCAGGCTTAGTATTACATGTGATACGAACTCTAATTAATGCATGGCGTGTTATTTCATTCTTATGCCCCTTATTACCTAACCTATCACTTGTGTTGGTAGAACCATTGCATGGTTTCATCCTAAACTAGTTTAATGCGAAAAGCACATTGTGCTAAAATCTCATGTATTGTTTTGTACTATAAACTCATGTATTATTCTTATTAATGATGGTACTGTTGGTGGTTTATGTAGATTGACAGCCGCTTGTTAAACTTGTACATTTTGAAAATATTGCAAGCCTCCAGTTGTAAGCCCTTTTCAGTGTTTGACATGACATGTAGATGATTGTAAAATAAAGTTGAAAAATGCTCTTCCATGGTATGTTTAATTTTATGAACTGCCATTTATCTACAACAAGCTACCATTTTATGCACTTGGTTGTGGTTACTTGCGATTATTTTACGTTTTCTAAACGTACTAATAGATGCATTAAGTTGATTTCTGTATCTTCATAAACTGCTTAAGCAGTCTTTATGCCTCATGTTGCCCAGATTATTTTAACGAGCTGCTGTGCTTAGAGGACGTGCTTACAGTGAAACTTCAACATAGAAAGTCACCATATTTGGCATGTCATTGGCTTGACTCGTTATTTTTATTTTTATAGGGGAAAAATTGGCACCTCTTCCACTTGCTCTAAGTTGGAACACATTGTCTTTGAACATAAGTTCGATTAGCCACTTTGATTCCTTTAGATCTTAATTCTATCCTGATTTCATTCATTATATATATATATATATATAGTGTGCTTCATGTAGAAATCAGAGTTTCCTGTTCATTTGGTGCTTTTATTTTGAGCAAATTTATTATTTGAAGTTATAATTTTGATATAGCATCAGAAGTTTTTTAGGTGTCTGAAACGAATCAAAACCAAAATCAGCAATAAATTGTATGAAATGTGGGATTCGTTTCAGAACATTGTGATCTACAATTCGATCTACCTCTCGAATTTACTAAAACCAAAACGAAAATCAGCAATATAATTATTGAATCAAAACCAAAATCAGCAATATATATATTGTAATTTTTTTAGGTGTAAATTTGATTAATCTCCAAGCAAACAAACAAGATATAATATGTGATCTACAATTCGAGAGGTAGATCGACTTTTCGCAGACCCTAGACGCCATTAGAAACAAGAAGAAAAAAAGAAAACTATAGGCATCCAAAACATCCAAACAAACTCTAGGTGATTAGCCCTAATAAAACATCCCCATAGCACATTCAAATTTTCCCTCAAATCCCCCCTAATTCCTCTCCTTGCATAGGTGATTAAGGGCTTAACAGAACCCACCCGGGGGCTGAATTCCTCCTAGGCGGCAACTATAGTTTTCGCCTCCCTTGGCTTGGCTGGGTGGGTCGGACCGGTCTAGGTCAGTCCGAGAGGGACTGTCATAACAATACTTCCCTCCTAAAGAAGCTTGTCCTTAAAGTGGAATGATGGAAACTACTTCTAGATAACTTCATAACGATTCCAAGTTGTTTCATAATCTGATAAATCTTTCCACTTAATCAAAAGCTAATTTGCTCATCACTCCTCGATGGGCCTCTACCATCACAAAAGGTTTCAAAATCACCTTCATATCCTTTGTCAACGTCGGAGGTAGTGAGGATGAGGGCTTGTCATCTCCAATAGCACGCTTCAGCTGTAATACATGAAATTTTAGATGCAATAATTATGATGGTGGTAACCTCATACGGTATGCCACTACCCTATTGTGCTCATAGTGTCCAAAATATTGTGGGGAGAGCTTCTCACTGCCAGTGTCTTCTGCCAGTAAGGTCTTAATTTCAAATAAATCTTGTCTCGAGATTCAAATTGTAACTCCCTTTTTTGTCCATCAGCCTCCTTCATGATCTGGTGGTCTTTCAGTAGATGTCTCTTAAGTTCCGCTAATATCCCTTCTCTCTCATTCAAGTACTAGTTTACACTGAATACTGGTGCAGTGCTATGCCTTTAGTCTATTAGGTGAGGTGGATCCTGCTCATACAAAATCCTAAAAGTAGTGGTTTGTGCTGCAATATGTTATGAAGTGTTGTACCAATACTCAGCCCAAGCAATCAATCTCGACCAAAGCTTCGACGTACCTAATACTACGCAATGTATCTACACTCCTGTTGATCACCTCCGTCAGACCATCTGTTTGGGGAGGATATATTGTACTCTTCTTTAGGACTATCCCTTGTAATTTGAACAATTCCTTCCAGAAATGATTGAGAACACCTCATCTCTGTATGATACAGTGGATTCCAGAACATCATGTAAACGGATCACTTCTCAAATGAACACAATAGCGATTGAGATAACAGTGGAAGAACATTACAGTGGAATGAAGTGTGCATACTTGCTGAGGTGATCCATTGGCACCAATATCATAGTAAATCTCTGTGATCGTTAAAATTCACACCTCCTCCCAAACCTTAAGTAAAGCAAGGGGTTGCATTAACCCTCTTGGTGCTATAGTTAAATGCTTGTGTCGTTGGCACACATCCCAACTCGCTATTACATCTTCTACATCTCCACGCATCCTCACTCAATATAGCTCTACCGACAGTCGATTGTATGTCTTTTGTACCCTTGAGTGTCCCCCAATCACGCTATCATGAAACTTCTGCAAAAGTTTGGAGATGTGCCCCAATGCCCTCGACAGAACAAATCGTCCGTAGTAGAGTGGTTGTTGTCCCCTCAATGCATATCGTGGATGACTATTTTGTTTTTTAAGTAACTTTGCCCTGATCATCCACTACCCCCTTATTCTGTATACTTTCCAGCCTCAAGGCTTCCCAATCTAAGACCATAGTATTGATAAAAATGTCAGCTTGGGCTCCACCTTCCTTTATAGTGCATCATCGACCTTATTCTCCGATCCTAGGAAATACCGGATCTCAAAATTATATCCAAGTAACTTGGATAATCACCTCTAATACTCCTTAGTCACCATCCTCTATTCCAACAAATACTTCAAGCTCCTCTGATTTGTCGTGACTAAAAAATGTCACCCAAGCAGATAGGGACGCCACTTTTGAATGATGCAGACAATAGTCATCAATTCCTGCTCATATACAAAATTGAGCATCGTCCTCACAGTGAGCATTTGATTGAAATAGGTAATAGGTCGTACTACTGTCGTCAATCTATATCTTGACACATTCGTCTCTATCACAGAAGTAGGGGAGTGTTGATATTGGCACACGGGTTATGGCCCTCTTTTGCTGTTTGAAGGCTTGTGTTGTTGTTTTCCCCCTCTTGAAATGTTTTTCTTCAACTGCTCCGTCAGCGGTCATGCAGTCGTGTCATAGGCTTAAGAACCTTCTCAACTCCTTCAAGCTTCTAGGCAAATGTTAGTCCAATATAGCCTTTATCATAAAGTTGTCCACTGCTACTCCTGCTTTGCTCACCACATAGCCTACGTACTCCACTCGTGACTTTGGAAATGAGCATTTCTTTAGGTTGGCGCATGATTGTTGCTCTCTCAAAGTGTCAAGTAATGTTCTTAGGTGTCACATATGCTCCATCTTTGTACGACTGTAGATCAATCTGTCATAAAAAAAATACCATGATGAACTTCATAGGGTAAGGATGAAAAACCGTGTTCATGAGAGACAGAAATGTGACTGGAGCGTTGGTAAGGCTGAATGGCATCACCAAAAACTCATAATGACCTTCATGAGTCATGAAAGTTGTCTTGTGCACATCATTTGGTTTCATTCTGATCTAATGTTAAATCGACTTCAGATCAATCTTTGAGAAATGATTGCTCCAATTTGCTCATCTAACAGCTCCCCAAACACCGATATAGGAAACTTGTCCATTACAATTTTCTTGTTCAGAGATCTGTAATCCACACAAAACCTACAACCACCATTCTTCTTCACTAATAAGATTGGACTAGAAAAATGTTTCACATTGGGCCTGATAATCCCTGTCTCGAGAATCTTCCTGATCAACCAATTTATCTCATCGTTCTGAATCTGGGGATAATGGTATAGTCTGACACTGATAGGAGGAACATCTTACTTTAATGTAATGATATGCTTGTGCTCCCTCGGTGGCGGTAAATCGTTAAGCAGCTAAAGATGTTAGAAGACTGCAGAAGTTGTTAAACACACTCAAGAAACTCTACTGACTTTAGATCTCGGATCTCTTCTAGATTTTGCAACTCTATCTAATAGTCCAATCCTGCTTATTGTATCAGCTTGACCATGGTTTTGCACAAGCTACTATCCCTTCTCAGCACCACCTTTCTCCCCATCACAAATTGTAAGGACTTGGAGCGCACAATCATTGCACCGGTGGTCTATTGCATACTTATAATCACATTGGAAAAATAATCCTTTTGCCCTTTTGTACAACACCTCTGCCTTGTGAGGTGTTGGAAGTTGACCCCTAGATAAGCCACTATAATCCTCTCCTTCACGCCTCTCTCTGAAATGACACTATTTGGGTTCTCGGTGTCAGAGTCGTTAAGGTATTCCTGTAGAATCCTCCTTTAGTGCTGCTTTTGATGACTTCCCCATCTAGTTCTTGTCTTCCACTATCTAGGCTTGCTTCATCGTCTCTCCCAATCCCCACGGTCTCAACAGTCGAAGGCTATACGTATGTTGGGCTTTAGAAGCTTCATAAAATTCTTCTTCAATACTGTCTTAGAAATTCTCTTCAGTCAGCCCAACAATATTTCAAATCTCTCCTTCTACTCTATGACAGTTCTATCTGGAGTCATGTCAAAGAATTGCTCATGTAGATTCTTTTCTGAGTGACTTGCAAATGTTCCAACAAGCAATTCTTAAATTTTTCTCACAAAAAAATAAAGTATGCAACCTCCCTCAAGTCAATCATGCTAGGGCTTTCTTATCCAAACATAACTTTGCGGTCATGAGATTCTTCTCCTCCCTTAGCCTATTCGCTACAAAATATTGCTCCACTTGGTACGCCCAACCATGTGCGTCTTGCTCCTCAATGATCGACATCTTCAATTTTCTAACTCTAGCTTCTCCACCCTAATTTCTCCTCCATCGGTAGTCTCCCCCATATATCTTGGGTGAAAATCCTTCCTTCGATCATAGTCATACCCGATCTCAACTTCTCTCCTTCTTCATAGTCATTCATACCTATTGCATAACCCATTCCCCTTGTTTGACCAACCCCCTCCATTGGAAGTCCCTAATCCACTTCCATTGGAACCCTAGGGGGAGGTTCTTGATGGCGGAAGCTTTCCTTCTCATGTTTCTCTCATCCGATCTCTTTCCCTTTAGATTTGGCTAAGGATTCTTCAGTCAAACCTTGGTTAGGGTTTGGCCGATTTTTGGATCGCATCTCCATAAACCTCCTCATCTTCTCCTTCAAACCCTTAGATATATTTTTCATGGAGGAAAACCATCCTTCTATGGTTGAAAATCTTTCCTCAATCCTGGATTTAATTTTCTCCACTCCTTCCAATCACTCTTCCAAAGCATCCACTTTTATTGTTGCCCTCTCTCCAAGATCTTGTTCTAATACTTTAATACGAATCAGAACCAAAAACAGCAACAAATTGCAAGAAATATATGGGAAAACCGAAATTAGGACTAATTTGTTTAATCTCCAAGCAAACAAACATAATGCAATGGGTGATCTACGATTTGAGAGGTAGATTGGCTCTCCATAAACCCTAGATGTCACTAGGAATAAAAAGACAGAAAACTGCAAGAATTCAAAACATCCAAGTAAACCGTAAGTGATTAGCCCTAATAAAACACCCCAAAATAGGTAGATCGACTCTCTACAGCCCATATGCCCCTAATACTACAGAAATCCTAAACATCCAAGCAAATCCTAGGTGATTTGCCTTATTAGCACACTCCCAAAAGAAATTAAAACTTTCCTCCCAAACTTCCCCTAATTCCTCTCCTCGCATAGGTGATTAGAGGTTGAACGGGCCTCACCTAGGGGCTGTAATCCTCCCAGCTGGCAACTAGGGTTTCTGCTCCCCTAGGCGTGGCCGACTGGCTTTGTTTGGCTGGTAGGTCTGGCCGGGCCGGGCCGGGCCGGGGCCGGGC
>JXCR01133415.1:58778-69040 GCA_002079205.1 Phalaenopsis hybrid cultivar
ATGTCATTTCTTATTCATGATTTTTGCCAAGAACACTGTCTTCTGATGAAGTAGGTTTTCTATTTATGAATTCAAGCAGAGAGAAAGAACACGAAGACCACTAGATTTGACTTCTCTTTGCAAATCCTGGAGCCTTATCAGAAATTTTTACTAATACATGAGTACAAGATACAGAGTTCATAGATTTTATCTGATAATAAATCATTCCCGTGCATGATTTCTTGTTGATCTAAACCTACAATATTTAGCAGATATTGTATAACCTTAAGCTAAAAAAATTCACTAAACCGGGTAAACTGCATCATCCCTTGTTTTGACATCATTCTGAGTATAAGCTTTTTTTTCTGACACTTCACTTGAATTTTTGCACCATTTTTTTATTATAATTTGTCTTCACCTGTGGCATCCCTAACCAACACATTTACATCAGCTTTAGTGGAAATAGGACGCGTGTTAAAAAACTAATACATGACCACCATGGTGAAATTGCCACCAGGTAGCCCCTGAAGGTATGTAGTAACCCAACGATTTAGCTTTCTACAAACGGTTGAAAAAGTGATTTATTAACTAGCTGTTTCAATGAGAAAAGTTTGTACATCCCTTTGCAAGCTCATGCTCCTTAGATACATTTACCTGTAGGATGTGTTAGTGTTGTGATCTTCATTAGAGCTTAACATCTGATTTCATGTTGCTCAAATACTAAACTAGTACCACGGGGCAGGCTCTGATTTATTTTTTCCGAACATCATAACTGAATGTTGAGAAATAACAAATAGCATATTTGTCTGTCTTTTGATAGACTTGATTTTTACCAGCAATTTTGCTAGAACTTGTTACAAATAAACCAAAACAAGGTGTCATTCAGGTTTTCTCAGGATATCTGGAACTTGAACTATGTTCTCAATGTAATCCCAATTCAAATTTTATAACAGGAGACTGATGCAGAAATTCTAGGGATCTCTAGAATTTTATGCAATTCAATCTGAGTGATACATCCTATATGCAAGGTAGATCATGATGATCAAACTAAAGACTTTAGAAAAATGTAAAATCTCTGAAATTCCATAAAAAATAGGCTGTGTTTGGATGCTGGGAATTTGAGTGAAAGAAAATGAAAAATAGAGTGGAAAAGCTTAAATCAAATTTTTTCATAAGCCACCCGCATTGTTTGGGTTTCATTTTATATTTTATCTTTACTTCAATCCAAAGAAGTAGAAGTGTGCATTCTGTTGGTTTGGTTAGTTTGGTTGCTATTTTTGTTAAACCAAATAAACTTAACTAAATATTTACCTATCGGAACCCACCAAACAATATGTAAAACCGGATCAAATCTAACAATAGGTATCATGCATCTATCTCGTAGCTGCATTACGAGATAGATGCTTGAGCAATCGCCAGCCGATTTTGATTGTAGTTTTCAGTTCCCTTTTTCTGTGCTTAGCTTCCCTTATTTTCTCAGCTTTTGTTTCTTGCGAGTGGCTAGTAGTAGGCAGCTAGCAACGTAGGTCTGCTAGTTCAACCTTTGCTTTCAGATAAATGTTGAATTAAGAATGAGTATAAACTATGAACTATTATATTACTATTTTGCTTTTCCGGTTTAGCCTGTTTTCTTCCCTAAAGTCTAATAAAAAATTGAAATCTAAAAACCTCTAATTTGAATCCAAAAAGCAAATCGTGATTTTATAAACCAAGCGGAATTGAACAAATAAGCTCAGTTTGGTTAGATTTTTTGGTTCTAACCAACAATGCACACTGTTACACATAAGGCATCAGGGAAAGCATATAAATCAAAACTTTAAAATTAAATTATTAAAATAAACATAATGCGTCCCCATTCTACCTAAGTATAACTCGTGAAACTATTGGACGACAGGAAAAAATATTTTATACTATGAAATCAAGAGTGTGTTTTGTGATCATCATTTGGCTTGTGAGGATATGGTTTGTCTGGTGGAAACACATTGCTGTAAGAGTTGCGATTGTTACCCCTTTCTGCTTCAGACGTAAACATTGGTGCCATAAATAATTATGCAAGATCCTGAAGTCATCCAAATTTTTGTAGGACTGAATACAACGAAGATGACGAATAATTGAAAAAAAAAAAGTAAAAGATATCAATATGAATGTTGAAGATAGAATTGAGTCAAACAATTTTTGTTTGTCATGATAGGGTATAGGAAAATTGATGTAGATTTACTTGTCTCTTTCAGAATTAGAAGGTACCTATTAGTGTGATCATTATAGGGTTCTTGGCATTCTTCCACGGAAGAAAAGAAGCTTCCATATTTTCAACTGAAACTCTAAACAAAAAAGAAATAGGGTATAGGAAAATTGATGTAGATTTACTAGTCTCTTTCAGAATTAGAAGGCACCTATTAATGTGATCATTATTGGGTTCTTGTTATCCTTCCACGGAAACAAAAAGGAAATAGGGTATAGGAAAATTGATGTAGATTTACTAGTTTCTTTCAGATTTAGAAGGTACCTATTAATGTGATCATTATAGGGTTCGTGGTATCCTTCCACGGAAGAAAAGAAGCTTCCATATTGTCAACTGCAACTCTAAACAAAAAAGAATTTTTCAATTTTGTTATTTATGAATTTACCTATTATACAAATTATTAGAATCTAATATATAATTCTTATGAATCTAGACAATTTTTTAAAGCTAAACATGATATTGCAAAATAAATANATGATCATTATAGGGTTCTTGGTATCCTTCCACGGAAACAAAAAGGAAATAGGGTATAGGAAAATTGATGTAGATTTACTAGTCTCTTTCAGAATTAGAAGGCACCTATTAATGTGATCATTATAGGGTTCTTGGTATCCTTCCACGGAAACAAAAAGGAAATAGGGTATAGGAAAATTGATGTAGATTTACTAGTCTCTTTCAGATTTAGAAGGTACCTATTAATGTGATCATTATAGGGTTCTTGGTATCCTTCCACGGAAGAAAAGAAGCTTCCATATTGTCAACTGCAACTCTAAACAAAAAGGTATTTTTCTATTTTGTTATTTATGAATTTACCTATTATACAAATTATATAGAATCTAATATATAATTCTTATGAATCTAGACAATTTTTTAAAGCTAAACATGATATTGCAAAATAAATAAATACAAGCATTAAAGCAAAATAATAATAATAATAATAATAAATAATCATAATGAACCTAATCTGAACCGAAAAAAAAGAAAGCTATAATTATTTTCACTCTCGCTTGTAGAGAAATTCCGTTGCGTTTTCTTTCCTTTCTAGTCCTAATTGTGTCTATTCTTACTTATGAGCCTTCTCCCATTTGTTATTGACAAACTATTGTACCTGTATATTGATTATGCAATTTTTTTGCTTCACTTGTGTTCCTAGTGCTCGTTTGCATATGTGATGCTTCACGTGCATCTTGCTTGATACTCTTATTTGATGTGCTAGCCTTGTGTTTTATTTCAAATCTTCAGTGCCGATGCTTCGCGACATCATTACCCAGTTCATTTTTTGTTTAGCCTTGCAACCTTTGTCCCTCTGGAAGCTCAGGCATTCCTCTTGCTTCTAACAAACTTTTGCTCTCCATCATGTGCCCATCTTTTAGCTATATCGCTACCTTTAACTTTGAATTGTATTGAGATTACTTTTAAGTCCTTCGAAATGGAGCATTTTCTCTCTGCTTCTTCTCTTATGTCATCGCCTATGCAGGGTTTGTTGATGGCTCTTGCACCTGGGGCTTCAATGGACATTCTCAGCAATTTGTTGTTACTTGTCCTTGCCAGCTAAACATATCTAAATGTTCTAGTGGTTGGTGAAAATCTTCTTGACTCTTCATATTGGATCTATTCAGATGCTGGTGTTCAGCTTTCAAGGCTTCCTCTTGACCTCATTAACTAACTTTTTGTTGTTTATTTATTATGATACAAATTCTTTTTAGCACGAATGGACTATTAACTTTCTTGGAAAAACCACCCTCATTTTCTTAGAGATATATTTTTAATTTTCTGGGCTCCTATTTTGTCCATTTTGCTTGAAAATTTTTCATTTGGTCTTTTGAGCTTGGAGATTTTTTTGATACTTCATGTCCGATCTTCATTTGTTAGGAGATTATTAGTTTTCTTGATAAAGATCATATGCTTAGTAGATTATCTGTGGACATAGAGTATTTTAGACTTTGCTTGAATGGTCCGTAGAATGTATATATTAAGGTGATCTCCATCCTTTAATACATCTGAGGAATCTCTCATTTACTTTATATGTATTTTTTTTCTTTTATCTCCAAGCCCACTATGTCAACAAATATGTACTATATTGTTTGAATAGATGGGGATGCTAATAGTAGAATTCAAGTTGGTTGGTTGAAGTGGAGGAATGCTTCGGGCCTTTTGTGCGATAGAAATGTTCCGCTTAGATTGAAGGGAAAATTTTATAAGATGGTGGTGAGACCTGCAATGCTCTATGGCGCTGAATGTTGGCCTTTTAAAAGGAACATAATACTAAGTTAAGTATTGCCAAGATGAGAATGATTAGGTGGATGAGTGGCTTACACTTAGAGGCAAATTAAGAAATGAATATATCCATGATAGGGTTGGTGTAGCTCCAGTGACGGACGATATTAGAGAGAGTCGTCTTAGATGGTTTCGTCACATTAAATGTCGACAATCTGATGATCCGATTAGGAGAGTAGATGTTTTTGATTCGATTCATGTTAATAAAGGCAGAGGTAGACCTATGAAGACTTGGGCTTATTGTATAAAAAATTATCTTAATTTATTAGAACTTAATGGAAATTAAATGGAAATATGACACTAAATAGGAGACAATGGAGAAAAAAGATTCATATAGCCGACCCCACGTGGTCGGATGAAGGCTTTATTGTTATTGTTGTTGTTCTACTGTTTGTATTCAATTTGTGAGAAACCATTAGATGTTGATGCTGCTACCGCTAGAATCTCTTGGCTATATATGGCTCATATCCTTGTTGAGCTTAACATTTATATTCTTTTTCTTAGGAGGTCTGGATTGGCACTTCTTTATAGTGTTACTACGAGAAAGTGGAATTTGATGTCTTTTTCTATGGTTGCAACTTGTAAGTTTGTTGGTTCATGATTTTTTTCAATTGCCTTGAAGCCCATAGGAAATCATCTTTTATGGTTTTGTCTGCTATGTTTAGCCCTTTTGATTACAATATTAACTAACAGAATAATTATGCTGTAAATTTTCATGATCAAGTGGTTCTTCTAATATATTTTGTGTTGCTATCTTTGCCTTGGTTCTCTTTGGTTGTTACCATGATCTAATTATTACTCTAGGTTCACCATTGATTTAGGGCCTTTGTTTGTTGTTGATGATTTGTTAATTTATAGCATCCCTCTACTCCTGTTTTGGAAGTTGGGCCTTGTGATTTATCTAGAGCCATACTTGGGTTAGACATTTGCCAGCTTATTGAGGACCCTGCTGCTACCCTTACTTTTTCTTCTCCATGCAATACTATAATTTTATTCATCAATGCTACACTGGATTATTTTGAAGTTGAGAATTATGATGATTTGTAGCTTGATTAAATCTCGAGAATCTATTAGAAGTTTTTTTTTAGAATCTATTTGAAATTGGTTGTATGGATTTCAGTTTTTTATTATCGAGGCTCTAATTGGAAGTAACTCATTCTCTGATATTTATTAGATTTAAATAAGATGTAGTAAATCCCTTGATGATTTTGACATTCTATAACTGTGTTTGAATGTTTGCATGATCTACTTTGCAAGGATAGTCATTTCTGTCTATGGTTTATATCAGATTTTTTTTCATTTTTTTCATTTTGATGATAGTCTTATGTATTTCAATTATCATGTATCTAATTCGTTGAATAGTCATAAAATTTCATTGATTTTGTTTTTAAGCTATATTTTGATGTATTGCTTCAGTGCCCGTGCTACAATGACAATTAAGTCTTCATGTACCAGGAATATATTATTATAGTAAACCTTAGTAAAAAAATTGCAAAATCTTAAATGTTAAGATTTATCTTTAGAATTTAAACTCTGATACCAAATTCATGAAAATTTTAAATGTTTTGATCTTTTCTTGATTCTTTTATTCTGTCTCCTAAAACTTGCTTGATTTATGCTAGAATTGAAGAGAGGAATGCGCCTAAGATTGGAAGGAAACCAAGGAAGAGAGGGCTCATTCTTTTACATTTACCATAAAAGTGAAAAATAAACCTTGATATGTGTGCCTACCTATATGAATCCTTTTCCTCCATTGCATCTTATTTAGTGTCATATTTTCATTTAGTTCTAATAAATTAAGATCATATTTTATACAATAAGCCCAAGTATTCCTAGGTCTACCTCTGCCTTAACATAAGTCGAATCTAAAACATCATGATAATAAAAAAATTGCTTCATTCAATGTTTATAAAAATAAGATTTATTTTTCAAATTAAAAATTAAGCATATATTCTGATCCAAATTCAAACCTATTCCTTGCATCTAATTGAAGTTTAAAAGCAGGATTATCTCAAAAGAATACAGTCTAATTGATTAAAATAAAAGTGAANGAAGTCGATTGTATTTTCAGAAATTTTATTAAAAAACTTATTAAAATGGCTCACCCAACTATGTTAAATATCTTTCTCTTAGAAAAATATATTTTGATTTTCATCTTTAATATATTTTATTTGAATTAAATTTTTACTTTTCTTTTCTTTTTGTTTTGCTAGTTCATACTAATATTTTTCACCTTTTTTAGTATCTAATTTATTATAAAGATCACTAAAAGTAGAATTTTTTTCATCACAAATTGTTCTCTTACTCTTTAGGGGCAACCTTATATTTTTTCCAGCATCTAAGTTTTTACATTTAAACCAATTTTTATAATATGATTTCTTATATTTTATCTTTTTTTGTACAATATTATTCCATCACCATCAATTTTTATTTATAAAAAAATTTTCTTTTGATTCTCCATGTATAAAAAATGATCTTATTTTATTAAAACTAAATGAAAATATAACACTAAATAGGACGCAATGGAGAAAAGAGATTCATGTAGTTGACCCCACATATTGGGATTAAGGCTTTGTTGTTGTTGTTGTATTCTTCAAGTATATCTTTTGTCACTTGCTTAATAGTGTTTGTTACTTTATCTCACTTATATTAGCTTATTCATTCACATCTTAAATCTTGAAATATTGAAGTTTACTCATTAAAATAATTTTATTTGTCTTTTAGGTTCCCATGTCTAATTCTATGACAATGTTTCATTGTATTTTTTATCTTACAACTCATCATCTTAAAATCCAGAACTAATAATCGATGTTGAGTATTCAAATTTTTATTTAGAATTACCTCGCAATCTTTACATTCTTGACAATCTCTTTTTGTCATAAGAAAATAATCAATCTAGACTCCAATGTAGACTTCCATAATTCAAGTTTTTTTCTGGATATCATTAGCAAAAAACATACACCAAGTTACATCCTCCTGTAAATATCCAGTAAAGAGCATCTATCAATAAAGCAAAAAGATATGGGTTTCAAGTCGATCATTGATTTAATCCAACTGAAATAGGAAAATACTTGGTCAATCCTCTTGTTCGAACACAAGTAACAACTCTAGTATATATATCTTTCTTTAACGGCTTGAATATAAGTCATATCGAAATTTTTCTTCTCTAGAACTCTTCAAAATACTCCTCTTAGAACTTTATCGTAAGCTTTTTCTAAATCAATAAAAATCAATGTAGATCCTCATTCTCAAAGCACTTCTCTATCAAACATCTCAATAATTGTATGGCTTCCATAGTAAACCTGCCCTGCATAAATCCAAACCGATTATGAGAAATGTTTGTATCACGCCTTAACATAAAATATTATAAGAAATCACTTCTTATAAAATACAAAATATTATTTTCTAAACATTTTTAATACTTTAAAGATAAAATCTTCAAATTCAATGTATTTTGAGTCTATTTTTTGCTATTATTTTGTTTAAACGAGCCATTACACAACCTAGCGAGTCAAGTGGGAGCTAGATTGAGCTTGGCTTGTTAGCCCATCGAACTCAGTTCACGAGCCGGCTCACATGTCGTCTTGACTCACATACAACCCTAGTTTCAGTCATCTTTTCCTGTTAGGATCTGTTTCTCATAACATTACTCTGTCAAGTAATTATCACACTTGTTTTATTATAATTTTCTTATTTTTTTCTTAGAAATTATTGTAGTGAGAATGCCCTTCTCATTAGAAGTTTTATTTGGATGTGATAACAACAACAATGTTACTCAAATTTTTCCTGGAATAAAAAACCTATAATAACTAATATAATTTTCTTATACTGATATTACAACTAGTTCTATTGTTAGTTGTAACTGTCCCAAATGAATCATATTGTGAATTTTACTTTCTGGAAAGAAGCTTATGCGTTTCGATGTATTATGTTCAAGCTGGAAGATCTTTGTTTACATATCATGTTCTTAATCAGATAGTATTAAGTGGATAAATTCATTTTGCATTTTGTCTCTAAGTGTCAGTTTTAGTTTCATCAAGTCATTCTCTTGTTACCAGCTGGTCATTATAATCATTTTTACTTAATCGCGGAGATTATTTTGAGGTTATTGAAGCTGAATCGTGGAGGTTATTTTGGATTATTTTGGGCTTATTGAAGAGAAACACATATTTCATTTCAATCGGTGTTATTTCGGGATCATTGAAGTGTAATATATGAGTTTCTCTTCAATAACCCGAAATAATCTCAAAATAACACCGAAATAATCTTCGTTGTTCCACTTCAGTAACTCTGAAATACCACGTGGCGGCATATTATTGCAGTCCACACGTAGAGCTATGTCGGGAGTCCGGACATAAAACTTTTCCTTGTGGGTGAGAGTATTTTTCTTTTTTTATCACATTCTCAATAGTTTAATCTTAACATATTAATTACATCGGTTCGGTAGTTCAAAAAAATTATTCAGACGGTGAACTTGTAAATATTAATAATTCTTGTGGTATGTATGTAGTTATCTCAAAAAAAAAATGATTAGCTATTCTTTACTCTGAATTTATCTCATATTTTATATTCTTATTTTTTAAGAAACGAGTAACCGTATGCGGATTAGGAATTGATAGGGCTACTAATGATATGATTTCGAGCTGAGCTGGGTGAACTCGAAAACAAATTAATNGCAAATTGTCGCCTCTTAAATGTTGTATTTGTCTGCTTTATAATTAGAAGCCCCAACTTGTATCTCCGGGAAATTTTGAATTGATATTATCTCATTTTCTTAACTAATTATTTCCTGTTAATTTTCATGGGAGTTGATTTATTGTAATGTTAAAAAATTCTTAAAAAAACAAAAATTAGAGGGATTGATAAACGATTAGAAAGACAAAGTTGTCAGATAGGATTTTAAAAATTGTTCACTATAATTTACTTCAATTATGTTTCATATCTTGTGTCACATGCTTAACTAGGACCTAAGGTAAACAGACTTAAAATTCATAAAGCTGATTTCAAATAATTGAGGCGCCAAGAATTTGCTATTTAGATCTTAGTATTCATGAAAATTTATTTGTTAGCCTTTTTGTATAGTTTTTTTTTTTTTTTTTTTGGTGGAATCCAAAAGTAAAAGGGCAATTACATATAGTCCAAATGAAACTTATTATTTACAAATCAACAACTCTTTCATCCATTTTTCAAATTCTCACTCAAATATCAAAATTTATGGTAAAACCTCAACCCTTATTTCATTGTATCAAATTCTCAATAGTTTGATCATGGCATGCGTAAATACATCAGTTCATTAGTTCAAAAAAATCACCTAGGTGGCTAATTTGTCAATATCAATGTTTCAGATGGTTAGTATGTAATTACCCAATTTTTTTTTTTTCACATTTTGCAGTCTTTAATTTAAAATTGATTTGAATTTTTTTTGCTTTGGTTCTTTGTAGTGACTTTTGTTCTTCAAGTTGAGGTTAGAAACAATATGTCAAGGGTTTATTAAGTTTTTAACCTTAGAAACAATAATTCAATTTACCTTTTGTATTTGGTGGTGGTATATGTCCCTTATTTCTTTTCATGTTTCTGGTATAATCTGCAATTTATGTCTTAGGTTATCATAATAAATTGTATCGTTTTTTTAAATATTGTTTGGAATCAACATGAGTTTTATTTTCTACAAACACCTTAAAACGTATAAATGTAGTTTATTTGTAAAATTGAAATCTTCACTTTAAAATGAGATTCCTTTCCACAAGTAATCAAACCAAACCAA
>JXCR01133416.1:4400-17630 GCA_002079205.1 Phalaenopsis hybrid cultivar
AAGTGCTAGAGGTTAGGACCAATATGTGGAACTTCAAGTTGAGTAAAGAGAAGAGTTTTGAGTTTCTAATGGTGAGGGTACCTTTTCTAGTTTTCTAAGACTAGTCAGTAGGAAAGTCCTATAGCTAGACCTAGGCTACTAAAGAAATTTCTAGACCTCAACCAAAAGTGAGGTCAACACTATCATCAGTGAATTAATCCAGATTGAGCGAAAACCACCTTTAATGAACTTAAAGACTTTAAGGGATCAATGTCAAGAGGAGTAGCGCCCAATGTCATTGGATCTGATGTTGAGAAGTCATCAAAGTTACCATTGACCCAAAGTGCTCCCTGACCAACTTCCTTAGGTTTTATTCATATTTATGAAAGCGAGGTGGCCAACTGATTTTCTTCACGATGGTCAGTTACACTAGTAGAACAAGAGGAAGTGGAGAACTTGGAGGAAAGCCCATCTCGAGAAGAGAGGCTTGATTCAAAGTCGATTGTAGTGTGTGAGTTGGATGTTTCTGAAGATGAAAAATGTTGTTGGAAGCACAAGGATACGACCAAAGATTATAACTCCTTCTTCCCCTTACGTCATAAGAATAAACATAAGAGAGGTAAGGCTTAGTGGAATCTGCTGCAGAAGAAGCAGTTAAAGGTATTCCTCAGCTCAAACTCCAGCTATGCCCTGATAGACGTGCAAAGGGACTGGTTCTCGCAAGCACCAGGGATGGATGAGTATGCCTTGAACATAACATTACCAAGTTCATCCTACCCATTCTTTCCATTCTTGCCTACTCAAATTGATCAAGCCATACACCAAAGACCATTAAAGGCTAACATACAAACCTGATTCAACACAACCAAATAACAGGTCTTACTAAATCAAGGCTCTCTAAGTTCATCCTACAAAGTCAGAAGGTCGCTGATCCAGAAGTCCTTGCATGAAAAATATCTAAATATCATGTAATACTCTCATAAAAGCATAGGAAAATATGTATATTCATATATCGTACCAATTCTCTATAAATAGAGGGATAATTTTATGAGAAATAGCAAATTTATAAGACAAGTTACTTTCCATTATTGTGAACTTTTACCTCTCTCTCTCTCTATTATCTTATGCTTTAACTCTTAAGGTGTGATTAATGAGTAGGCCATGATTCAACATCCTCAATGGTGTAGTGAATATGGATCATTTCACTAACAAGAAGAGAACCAGCACATGAAGAAAATAAAAATAGAGACATTGCTAATATGGAGCGTACTAGGGAGTTCATGTAATAGTAAATCTAGGACCTGAAGAATCAAATGATGGTTGCGCTCTGAGAGACATTAGCTCAGGGAAGGGAGCAGAATCTTTGAGGGAAGGAGTTGCACCAAACAACTGAAGGGGACTCTTTCTTATGTGAATGGAAGGAGATTCCTAGTACTTTGATAGTGTAGGGTTAGCACCGATGGATAAACAACAGATCAAGCAAACTGAGGTGCTCTGTCAATGAGAGAATACGTTCTCTCAGTAGATATTTGAGGTCAAGACACCATAGAAATTTAAAATCTCTGCACTTAAATCAAACAATGGTTGAACAGGTCCCATTGACAAAATAACATCCTTTGAATCAACCATATGCTTGATGAGGATTACAAATGCGCTAAAGTGCCACATTTTTTTCATGACATGGAGGGAGAAAGGCTCAAGTCGTTCAACGGTTTTCCACCATAGGTGATTGCATAATTTATTGACTTTAAGATGATATTTTTGCACTATTTGAGAGCATTCAAAAGTCACAAAGAACTCACAACCCCTCCTATAGATCAGTAAAGGGTAGAGCAAGAACCTTTGCTCATTCAGTACTCAGTTCCAGAAAGAAATGTTAGAAGTACAAGATATAGAATCCACGGTAGCACATGACAACCTAGCTCAAGGGCTGAAGGAAGGTTAGTTTTGGTACACTCTAGACCTGCAACTTTGAAAGACCTTAGTTGAATTATTGGAGTTGGCTAACAACCAAATATCAACTAAGGATTACAAATCCACTCATTCTTCTAGAAGAACAAATTCTTCCAGTTGTCATCATTAAAATAGGGCCTCTAGAGATGATAGGTGGAGAGTGAGGGATGATTTACTTTCCTCTGCTCACATGTGTTATGAAGATAATATGCCACTCAGGGACAACGGGGGGAGGGGACATACCCTACAATTAAGGAAGTAAGCTTGATACTCAAACAACCAGCTTGATAAGTATAAAAAAACATCCATTTCCCAATCATGAGAAGCCCAAGTCAACCCAATTAAGCGTATAAATGATTAAGATAGTGGACTCATTCAAAATATGGAGTATTTCAAGAGAGCTCCATAGATGAAGATCATACCTTACTTTTGGGATCCAAAAAAGTGTTTTGCGTACTATCAAGATCATGACCTTGATACGAATGTTTACTGAAACCTTTGGAGTCTGATCAAGGAATCAATCAAGGCTGGCAAACTAAAGGTGTTTGAGGCACGAAGAGAAACAACCCAGTGATAGAGAAAAGATACATTAGATTTAGATAAGATAATACAATTACATGAAATTCACATTATTGTTGCTATTCCAACCATCTTTAGAAGAGGTGGAGAATCATCACACCAAGCTTGCCTGAAGAGGCTTCAGTCAAGAGGTTGTGCGCAACCACCTTCGCACGAAAAATATAGCTCACATCCACCCATCACTTTCACCGATGTGGATTTGCCCCCTAAGAGGAATCCTTATAATGAGTATATAATCATTACCACTTAAAAAAGAAATTAATAGATTGACAACATTCTTATCAATACTAGGATTGTCATGAACATCCTCTTTAATTTCATGTTCAACAAGATGGTTCTAGGAAGTGACTGATTGGTTGTAGCTACTAGACTGCTTTATGGCTTCTCTAGCGAGAGATATGAAGACTTGGGAATCAAATCTCAGTTAATTATCTAGGGAGGATGACAAATAATTCACAAAAATAGAGGAATTTCTTAAGTTTGATTCACCTCCAACCTACAATGCCATCTTCAGCTGACCTTTACTAAAAAAACATTAAGGTTGATACTTCAACTTACCTTGTGGCGATATGTTCCCATGCAAATGGGAAGTCATCACCATCCACAACAACCTCGAGCATTCCTAAACTTGCTACCTTTGAAAGTTCAAAAGTGTAGAGTATGAGCCACTCGATCTTTAAAATCTTGCATAAAGAGGTCTCAAAACCAGCTATCACACTTGAAATTCCAACAATCAAATGGAGTTTAGTACAATTTTTTTATAAGAAAAAATTTTGATGCATAGTTGACCCGACCGCAATTATGTAGATATTTATATTCCATAATATGCCAAAAACTTGACTCAAATTATATTTAGTGGCTAATGTGCAAAATTGAAATGATATAAAATTTAGAAAATAGCTTACACACTAGGGGTATTATGATACACCAAAATAATGTGCAAGTTTATGTATTCATTTTATGCTTAAATTTGGTGATATTGCACTTTAAAGAAAGGAGTTTTTATGTTTCATTGTAGGTATATTAATTTTAGGGGAAATTTGGAGTCAAAACAGAACATTTCAGCATCCTGGCACCAGAGGCTCCAGAATTGGAGCCAGAAACTGTGTCAGAGGTGTCTTTTTACAGAGAAGCGGTACCAAAAGTGCCAGAATTGGCGCCAGAGGTGCTAGAATCCAGAGAACTGCGCAAAAATCAATAGACTGATGTCAGAAGTGCTGGAGATGAATTAAGGAGTAAGGTGGTTAGTGACTATTTTTTAGCAGTTTTGAAGGCTCTAATTAATTCAAACACCCCATGGAGTGATTCAATGCATATAGACACTTTGAAAAGGCTTATGAATGAAGGGACTTGTCGATACACCTAAAATATATAGTGTTTTTAGATATATTTTTATACATATTTTTGAGATATTACACTTTAATGGAAGATATTTTTGTGTTTTTCTTGCATATATAGGTAAAAAGGGTGAAAATGCTTAGAAGAGTGAAAAATGATCAATTTTAGAGTAAAAATGTGAAAAATGTGCAAAAGAGTTTGGCGTCTAATCGCTGGTTAAACAGAGAAGGCCGCGCCTAAGCACCCGAGGTCTCGCGCTTAAACGCCAGTGGCAGTTACTAGACAAGTAAAGTCAGTTTTTACGAATTTTGAAGAGTTTTTTGAGGCATCCATTGGCTTAATAAGTGGTTATAACCACCATGGACAAAAATTATCACAAAAGGATGCATCTCTTAGGGAAATACATCGAATCTAGACATATTTTAAAGAGTTTCCAAGGCACCTCTTGGAAAACTATAAAAGAAAGAAGAGAGGACTTAGAAAAGAGTCCTGAAAGTATATAAAAGTTTTGAAAGTTCTCATTTGGGGAGTTAGTTTGGAGAGATTTTCAAACACCACTTTTACTTTTATTTTATCCTTTTTGTTATTTTATTTTGAGTGATTGTAAAGAGAAGAGAATCAAAGGAACTTCAATAGTTAAGTGGAGGATTTGAGATAAGTTTTTCTTTTTCTGTTTTGAGACACTTTTTATTTTAATTGAGACTTGTTGTTGGTTTGACAATTATTTCTACTTTTAAACTAAAGTGTGGTTTAATGTATTGTTGGTTTGACAATGATTTCTACTTTTAAACTAAAGTATGGTTTTGTTTTCTCCATACAATATTGTTGGTTTGACAATAATTTCTTCTTTTAAACTAAAGTGTGGTTTTATTTTCTCCATAAATATTGGTTTGACAATGATTTCTACTTTTAAACTAAAGTGTGATTTTATTTTCTCCATGGATTATGAGATTTGACAATGATTTCTACTTTTAAACTAAAGTGTGGTTTTGTTTTCTCCATGGATTCTGAGTACTTTTAAACTAAAGTGTGTTTTTATTTTCTCTATAGATTCTGAGTATTTTTCTTTATCTTTCTTCTTAAAATGATAAGAAATTAAGTTTTGGATGGAAATTGTGGAGAGTATTGATCTCTAATGTTGGAAGAAGTTGTGATGATTTAAATCCATGCACTTCATTTACTTCTTGATTTGGCCAATCCAGATGTTAAAATTTTTTTGAGAACATATAAGAACTGGGTTGGTATTGTCTTAGTCAAAAATTGGAAAAAATCACATGAGGTTATATGAATGAGAATGTAGTTCATATGATTGAGTGCAAATAAATAGGGAGAATCGCATGAGGTTGTATGAATGAGAATGTAATTCATATGATTTAGTGCAAATAAATAGGGAAATAATCATTATGGATGTAGACGTAACTTTAAAGTTAGTGCAAATAAATAGGAAAATATTCATTGAAGGGTGTAGAGTTAGAGGACTTTAAAGTGACAAGTTAAAGCCCCCAACTTAGTTTATTGTTAGGTTATGATACGAGATGTTAGCCCTTAGGTGGAGGGAATTGAGGGAACTCTAGAGTGAGATTAAAGCCCCCAAATTGGTTTATTCTTTTAGGTTCTGATACGAGATGCTAGCCCCCAGGTGGAGGGAATCGGGGGAACTCTAGAGTGAGAGCTTGTATCTTCTCTGCCTGGACGGTCTTCAGAACTATTCAAACTTTAAATTAGCCAATGTTCTTTATAGCAACTCTAGTAAGGGTAAAGAATATTATTACTCATATTTGGCACAACACAATTTGCATACTTCCACAACAGTAAGGGTAAAGAATATTATTGCTCCTATTTGACACAACACAATTTGCATACTTTCACAATAGAATTCCTATACATGGTATCTTCCCTACCTATCTGGTCTTTAGAACTATTCAAACTTTAAATTAGCCAATGTTCTTTATAGCATCTCTAGTAAGGTCGGTCTTCAAAACTATTCAAACTTTAAATTAGCCAATATTCTTTATAGCATCTCTAGTAAGGGCCTAGCCTGTCTTCAGAACTATTCAAACTTTAAATTAGCCAATGTTCTTTATATCATCTCTAGTAAGGGTTCTGCCTAGCCGATCTTCAGAACTATTCAAACTTTAAATTAGCCAATGTTCTTTATAGCAACTCTAGTAAGGGTAAAAAAATATTATTGCTCCTATTTGGCACTACACAATTTGCATACTTCAACAACAAAATTTTTATACTTATTACTAATTCATGATAAGAAGAAAGATATTTTTCTTATTAAGTGCTTTTCATCTACAAAACTCTAGTTATTTTTTTAAGTTGTTACTATTTTGTCAAAATATAAAAAATATCAAAAATATTTGAATTTTTATTACTACAAAATATATTCAGTTTAAGTAATTGTCTTTTTAAAAAATAAAAGTTTTCTAAAAGTGCATATTGTATAAATTCCCTGTGGGTTCGATATTCAGGTTATTGACCTCACTTTTGGTTGAGGTTTAGTTTTTCCTGTTTAGTAGCCTGAGGTCTAGCCAAGGACTTTCCTATTGACTATTCTTAGAAAGCTAGACATGGAACCCTCACCATTATAAATTCTACCATCTTCTTTACTCAACTTGAAGTTCCGCATATTGGTCCTAACCTCTAAACACTTAGTAGGTGGGGTCACTATAAGGGAAACTCAAGATGAGTCACCCTTAGGACTGCTGGACCTTAGGATTGACCCTAGGTGTTAGTCTGGAGCTAAGACACTCACTACAATCACAATCACTCACAACCCTAAACTCAATTTTCTAGCCTAGGTCCCTTGATCTTTTTGGGGTGCTCATGTAGATGATCCCCTAAACCTACCAGCCCTAGGGTTATGGTTTGACTAAGACCACTATGTAGAGGACCCAAAATGGGGTTTTCATTGGTCTATGGCTTGTTGGTGATGGTTGGTACCTCAACTCTACCAAAATACCCATCTTGGCCTTTTTCCCCTAAACACCCCCAAATTACCAAAATACCCCTCCGTAACCCAAAATTCAAAAAATTCCTAGAAAATCTCAATAAATCTCAAATATTCCCAATTTCATTTTTCTCAACTACTAAATGACTCAATTTGGCAAATTTGACTATCTTTAACCAAAACCCCCAAATTTGCCTTTAAGGGCCCAACTTCCCCAAATTCAACCCAAATGTCCATCAATTTGATCTCAATTGGCTCTAATTTCAATCCTAAACTCAAATTCACTCTTAATATGACCAATCTAGACTAATTTCAAGCTTAATTGGCTCATGATTTGAGCCCAATTTTGATTTAGGTCAAAACCCCAATTTTGATTTAGGTCAAAACCCCAATTTTGACCATATGACCTAATCTCATCACATTGAACCCATAGCCTAGTCAATTGGCCCCAATTAATGTTGCAAAATCTTTATAAAATTCTTATACATCAAAATAAACCATCAATTGGCCTTGGTGAAACCAAAAATTCATTTGATTTTGGCCTAAATCCAAAATTCTGAAATTTAGCCCCAAATTGGCTAAGTCCCCAAATTTCAGCCAATTGATTGCCTTAAACCCCAAAATGACATCCAATTCATGTTGAAGACTCTTCATAGTGTCTCTATTGACCATTTAAAATAATCAATTTGGACTTAGCTCAAGGCTAACCCAAGCTAGACCCAAGCTTAGTCCAACATGACCAAATTGACTAAAAATCAAAATTTTCTCAAATTGACCCTTCAATTGTGCCTAAAACCACTTCCATTCTTCAATTGAGCTCAAAACCCCACTTGGACCCATGCACTAAATGTGACCTAACCACCCTAAAGTCACCAAACAAACTTGATCACAACCATTAGTTGGACTTAGTGAACAGTCCAAACACCATGAAACCACATAAATCAAGACATGGACCAAAGGTCCCCCAAATCAAGGGATATTATTTCCGAAAAATGCAGATGCTTAAGATATCCTTACCAAAATTAGGTATTATTGCACTAAATTGTTGTGACATATTCCCTTGGGTTTCCTGAGGTCCTAGCCACCTCCCCTAGCCGGCCAGCCAGCCTAGTGGCTGGAAAAGCTCAAAAGTGAGAGGCACACCCATGGCACCTCACCCAAATCAAACCTAGAGGCCAGTTTAGCCAAACCAATTGATGGAGCTCCTCTACCTTCCACCTAAGCACCAAAATGCACCCAAGCTTATGCCCTGAGAGCCACCCCATGGCCATTTTTATAAAAACTAACCTCCACGACCACGGGAGGTGTGCTTAAATTTCCTTAGAGAGGCCTCTCCAAACTTCACACAGAGCTTCCTTAAGATCCCCTCAGTGCATTCCAACCATTTTCCCTCACCAATTCTCACTGTCAAAGCTCAATTTTGAGCTTGAAACCTTGCTGGAAACTAGGACAGAATCCAATACACCTTCACAGTCCACCAAACCTAAATTAACTCTACCCACACCTCCATAAAAGTGAAAGAAGCCAAAGCCCCATAAAATCCCCCTTCCACAGAGTCTCTACCATAGCTCTAGACCAACACCCAAATCTAGCCATGATTGAATTCATACCTGGGCCTTACACTAAGACCAGAGACTTAATCGCTAGCCTCTTTGGATCATAACAAACGTGCCAAGACCCTCTGATCGAAGCTTCACTTCTCAGAGCAAAGGTATAAAACCTCACCTCATCCCGAGCCTATTTCGATTCTCCATTTAATTAGACTTAATTTAATTGCATGATTACCGTATAGATGTGTTCGTTTCACTTAGACGAGTCCATAGGATCAAACCCGAGGTGATTTGGTTGAGTCTAAGCTGAGATCTTAGGGTTTCAGTGTGGACAGTCACGAGATCATTCTATCATGGATGATGATGGGGAGCCGTTTGATCGAGCGTGTATCAAATGGACAGAGGAAATCGAGCCGGACAGTGCTTCGGGACATAAACCGCAGGTCGAGTCAGCAGTTAGGTGGACGGCGGTGTCCAACCAGAGCGCGCCACGCATGCCTTTGGAGCTGCCTAGGATCTAGTCAGCACGCACAGTTTAAATAGATAAATAAGGCTTTTTCTTATTTATTTAAATACCCCTAACTTAAAAAATTCATAACTTTGTGTAGAAAAATCACAAAAATAAAATAAAAATACCTCCTTGCGCAGTGAATAAAGGAAAACAATGTGAAATAAATTTCAAGTCCATTTGATGCATATTTTATTTTTAATTAATTAAACACTATTTGGAATTATTTGATTCTCCATGCATATTGACACATCACCTTGACTTGAAATTTTGGCATGTTGTAGCCTCTATCAAGGAAGATATCCTCTGACTTTTCTAAAGTTAGAAGAAGTCCCTATATAGAGATCCATATTTTTTTAAGTTTTTGCACATTATTTCCTTAAAATAACCATGGCAATTAGCATATTGAGTATAAAATTCCAAGAGAATTTTGGAAGGTCTACAATGACCAGAGAAGCTTTTGGAAATAATTTTATGAGTCAAGTCATTTAAAATATACTTAATTTTCACAAACCCTAAATCATTAAGATAATTAATTTTGGAAAATATAAACATTTAAATGACTTGATTCTTTATCTCCACTATGGTTCCTAATTCAGATAACTCACCATAAAAATTTTAAAATATTTTGAGTTCATTTAATAACTTAAGTTGATTTTTAAAGATAAACGTCATTTTTGACATTTAAATGATTTTTTAAAAATAAAAAAACAACTCAAAAAATTATGAAACTTATTTTTTTAGTTCTCTATGATTAGGGGTATTTTCTAAAAATAAAATATTATTTAGAATAAAAACTTGATTTTTAACCTATTTTAAACATTTAAATAATTAAAAATCCCCAAAAAATAACAAAAAAAAATAAAACTCATGAAAATGTTCTAAATGGCTTTCTAAGCACTTAGGAACAATTAGAATATTTTTCCTGATTTTCTAAATAAAGATATTGAATTTCAAAGCATAATTTTTAAAAGGCTAAAATTATTTTCATTAAAATAATTCCAATAAATCAAATAAAATCTAGAAAAATATAAAATTTTCTTCTTTAAGTTCTTTGACCTCAGAGAGACTTTTCAAAAATATAAAACTTGATTTTATCCATTTAAAATATTTTATATTTAATAAATACCACATAACTTAAAGTAATTATTAAACTTCAAAATCATGACATTTGGTCCAAAGTCTTCTCTAGTCTAAAGTTACCTCTAGTAAAACTTTTAAGGGATTAGGACTTACTTTGGTCAAGTTAGGAATTTTCTTTGAAAAACCCTATTTTTGCATGAAATAATTATATAAATTAAATTAAATTTTGAAAAATCACATTTTCTCTCTGATGTCTTAATTGACCCATGAATGAGGTAGGATAAAAATTCCAAAGTCATGTGAATTGAATTTGACAAATTATGAAGTGATAGAGCCTTCGGGGCAAATGTGTAATTTTGGAAAATTAGCCTTAATTAATCTTCAGGCTTAATTTAAGGAGGGACATGGGTAACCTCTGATCTTAATCAATTTATTTGATGTTTGAAACACAAGGGGTTAATTGGTAGAAACCAATCTCATTTTTTCATTAAAAAGATAAGTTAATAAATTTCTAAATTATTAAAATTTGGAAGTTTATTAAAATAAAAGCCCAGGACTTAGGGGTATGACTTTTGAAGTCAACAATTAATCAATTTAATACCCCTATTTTGTAAGTTAATAAATTTTTAGATTATTAAAATTTGGAAGTTTATTAAAATAAAATGAACCTAGGACTTTGACTTTTGAAGTCAATAATTAATCAATTTAATACCCCTATTTTGATTTTCAAATAAAATTAACAATTTAATCAATTAATACTCGTATTTTAATTTTCAAATAAAATTTTGATCATGTATCATGACCACCTAAAGCTAGATCTTTTCAAAGCTAATATAGACACTCACCTAGGTCTTAAGGGCTTAGTAGTGACTTAGGTTAAATCAAGTTTCATTTAAACAAGGATTTGAAAAGTAAATATCAATTAAAACTAAGACGTCTTTCAAACACTACAAGCCTAATTAGGACTATGATTAGAAAAGTAAACATCATTGAAAATTAAAACATCTTTCAAACACTACAAGCCCAATTAGCCTGGGTCTTAAGGGCTTAGTAGTGACTTAGGCTAAATCAAGTTTCATTTAAATGAGGATTAGAAAAGTCTTAAGGGCTTAGTAGTGACTTAGGCTAAATCAAGTTTCATTTAAATGAGGATTAGAAAAAGTTTTAAGGGCTTAATAGTGACTTAGGCTAAATCAAGTTTCATTTAAATGAGGATTAGAAAAGTAAATTGAAAATTAGAACATCTTTCAAACACTACAAGCCCAATATTTTCAAAACTAACTAAGACACTCACCTAGGTCTTAAGGGCTTAGTAGTGACTTAGGCTAAACAAGGATTTGAAAAGTAAATATCAATTAAAACTAAGACGTCTTTCAAACACTACAAGCCTAATTAGGACTATGATTAGAAAAGTAAACATCATTGAAAATTAAAACATCTTTCAAACACTACAAGCCCAATTAGCCTGGGTCTTAAGGGCTTAGTAGTGACTTAGGCTAAATCAAGTTTCATTTAAATGAGGATTAGAAAAGTCTTAAGGGCTTAGTAGTGACTTAGGCTAAATCAAGTTTCATTTAAATGAGGATTAGAAAAAGTTTTAAGGGCTTAATAGTGACTTAGGCTAAATCAAGTTTCATTTAAATGAGGATTAGAAAAGTAAGCTTAGTAGTGACTTAGGCTAAATCAAGTTTCATTTAAATAAGGATTAGAAAAGTAAATATCATTAAAAATTAAAACAACTTTCAAAGACTACAAGCCCAATTAGGGTCAAAATTTAGCTAAGTATTCCAACAACACTAACTTGCCTCTTTAAGTGTCTTCACCCACATAATTCTTAAATTGAATCATAAGTTATAATTAACCTATTCTTAGGGATAATTGAGACATCAATGTTCACTGAGCATTAAGGGTATTTCATATTAAGCAACATAATAAGTTTAAAAGAACTCGGGATTTTTCACCAGAAAGCGAGAGAGTAGCACGGACCTGCTTCTTTCTCTAGATCTGTTGGATATCTTGAAGATCCACTAAACTTAAAATGTTTTGCTTGACAAAATCATCCTTAATTAAACTCCGAAGGACCCACCAAAATATGACATAGGGTTAGGAAAACTACCAAAATTTTACTTTTCCTGCTCTCCATAAACTGCCTTAACATGCATTTTAAGTTTCATGTGGTGGAACAAGAAGACTCATCAGGTATGCTTTTACAGTTTGCAGCGTTGTCTTTCTTATACTTTTATGTTATACTTTTGTGCTTATAAAAATTTATATGAAAAACTAAAACTATCAGGATAGCCAAAAAACCAAAACTAAAACCAAAATTTAAAAAAATCATAAAAAAATAACCAAGATAAAATTCACCTCCACAATATTCAAAATATAAAACAACTCAAAATTTAATCACAAATATCACATAAAACTACAATTGTAACTAAATTAAAACGTCTCTATCGGATGATTGGGAATCCTTCGGAGGAGGTAACCTACAGTTGCTAATGAGGCTTTCTACGGTCTAAATGAAATTATGAAACTCATTAAGTTGAGCTTAGTAAGTTTGATTAGACTAAGTGAATTCAATATAAAATAGAGATGCCAGAACGAGGGAACCATAAGATCCTAACCGGTGCCGCTCTAATCAACTTTAACATGCCCCCATAAAATTTAAAGAACTTCAACCATAGGGCCACCTGATTTAACATTATAACTTGACACACTAGAAAACTCAAACTCGTCGCGGTAGGAGTTTGGAGCTAGCATGGTGGGCAGCACAACCATCTTCAATAGCAAAACCTATCTCCCCCAGCTAAATCAATCTTCCTTAGAATTAAATAACAAAGCCATAAGACTTCGAGGTTGCTTGCTTATGCAATGTAAATCCTGTTTAGGCTTTTTGTATAGCCCTGCTATATAATATAAGTCCTAACTCGTCTTAGACTTCCGAGGTTGTCGTTTGTCACGACCTAAATCCTCACATCTTCCAGGCTATTTGTGTGATAGTTTCACACAAATGTAAGCCATAACTAATAAAATTTGCAGGATGAAACACTTAATTTTTTCTCCTCAAAACTGAAGCCAAACATTAGGATAGCTTGAGAAGTCACCAAGGTTTGTCTCTGGATCCATGAAATCCCCTAGTTCTTCCTCCTTTGGATTCTACAAAAAAATATTCCAAATTTGAACCAATCCCCTTTCACACCTCTACGTCTGATCTCATTGAAGAGTCCTACCCTTTAAAATTCCTTGAAGATAATATTTCCTGATTTTTATCGAGAGTATTCTTA
>JXCR01133417.1:0-11894 GCA_002079205.1 Phalaenopsis hybrid cultivar
TATGAATCATCCTAGACAAGCTGATGCTAGTTGTTCAACAAGTAGAACAATGTGTTGCAAATCTTGAAATCGACCATCTACTTTACATAAAATTGTATTGTGGGAATTTTATAAATGTTGGCAACTCAAAGGTAGCCAGGATTTGCACTAAATCATGTAAAACAATTTTTTTAGCAATATAAATGATGTTATCTTCTTAAATTTCACACTCTCTTTATCTTCTAGCTTTTTTGAATGCAAAATTTAGGCAGACATTGACAACAGTAGTACAATTTGGGGACTTGCTAAAAGAGTGTTTTTTCTTAGCTTGATTACAGATTTCATGCTGTCATCTTAAGGCTTGGTTATTCATGATGCCTAGCTTGGTTATTCATGTTGTTGGGCAATTCTTAGCTTGCTTGCAGATTTCCTTACAGCATGATTTTCTTTGGTGCTTGTGCAATGGTTTAGTTTGCTTTGTGAATCTCATTATTTGGTTAAGATGTTATTAGAGGCTATAATGATTACAAATGATAAAATCTCATTGGTATGANCTGATTTTCTTTGGTGCTTGTGCAATGGTTTAGTTTGCTTTGTGAATCTCATTATTTGTTTAAGATGTTATTAGAGGCTATAATGATTACAAATGATAAAATCTCATTGGTATGATATAAATATTTGTTATTATTTTAAAGAAGAATAAATAAAGTTGTCTAAGATTACTAATCTTACTCTCTTACATTTTGGAAGGCAAAACTTATGCAAACCATAATGGAGGATTAGAATAGTTTGACAGGAATTTAAATCGATGTCTTAGATATTAACTCTGATTTTAGTATGCTTGGAAGGCACGTANTACAGGAATTTAAATCGATGTCTTAGATATTAACTCTGATTTTAGTATGCTTGGAAGGCACGTAAATTGTGTAACTGCATAGTTGATTTACTTCAAAGTGATGAAAGAATTTCATAAATTTGAGCCTCAATTAATAATTAAATCTTTACTTTCATTTTCGTTTCTAATTTATGTTTTTTTCTAATATATAACTAAGAATTGCAGGTACAAGATCATCATTGACTCATCATCTTTCGCTAATCACTACTTATTGGATCAACAGATATAAAGATCGAGGATTTGTAGAAAGTCGTAGCGTTTAAATTTGATGCACTTTTTTGAATTTTTTAGGTTTATGTAAGTCATAAGTGTATGTGTACTAAATGTAAATTTAATTTTTTAAATATAAATATCCAACGCAATTTTTTTTTATGTTTTGATTTTTATTAAAGAATTTATTTGTACTTTTGGACTCTTGTTTAGTTTGTATATTGTAAAATTTGTAATATTTTTTTTTGTGTAAAGTTTTGTAAAATAATATTAATTTTCTTACTGGGTAAAATTTTGTCTGAAATTNTTTTTTGTGTAAAGTTTTGTAAAATAATATTAATTTTCTTACTGGGTAAAATTTTGTCTGAAATTTATTCTTGAAATTTTTTTTTAGTTAATCAATTTTTTTATGATTTGAAATTAATTATTAATGCAAATAGTTTTTATAGATAAANTTAGTTAATCAATTTTTTTATGATTTGAAATTAATTATTAATGCAAATAGTTTTTATAGATAAAATTTACTATTTTAATTTTATTTTAAAATTTAGTTATTATAATAATTTTATATTCTAAAAAGCCAATTTTGAGCTAAATATGAGTTGAACATGAACACAAATATGTTATTCAAGTTGAATATGAACACTCTTCACGAGTCAATTTCAAACATGAGCCAAACATGAGCCAATTTCAAATGAGCTGAACATGAGCCAAACATGAGTCAATTTCAAATGAGCCGAACATGAGCCTAGTCTTAGCTCGCTTAGGCTCGGCTCATTTACAACCCTAAGTACTGCCTAAAAGGAGAAAAAAAGAAAAAAAAATCATTACATTGTCGGATCAAGTGGGGTCGTTTTGTTCGTTGATCGGTTATCAACGAAGGAACGTTTAGGCAGATGACGAAGGTAGATTAGGCGGCCCGACGGTCGATCTATGGTTTCAATCTTCTGTTGCGGCGTAAAACTTGTCTACTGAACAAGCAATGCAACAAGGTGTTGNCAGAAAAAAAAATTATTACATTGTCGGATCAAGTGGGGTCGTTTTGTTCGTTGATCAGTTATCAACGAAGGAACGTTTAGGCAGATGACGAAGGTAGATTAGGCGGCCCGACGATCGATCTATGGTTTCAATCTTCTGTTGCGGCGTAAAACTTGTCTACTGAACAAGCAATGCAACAAGGTGTTGGTGCTCTGTCTCCATCAAGGAATTAAGAGGTTTTTGGTGTTTCGTTGCCACCCGCAGGGGGGGTGCCATGTTGGTTATATCGTTAAGTGGATTGACTCCTTGGCATGAGGAGTTTTGATCTTGTTTGTTAGATTTTGAATTTTTTTTAGGTCACCTTATTTTTAAGTTATTTTTTATGCAGTTGGCATGCTAGACTTGGGTCATGATTCCTCTTCAACAAATATTGGTGAGAATCTGACAGTAGTGTTGGCGATGACAGTCAATGCACTGACCGAGAAAAAGGATGATGGGATTGACCGCCCGAGCAATTCTCATGTGACCCCTAAGGAAATAATTAATGCATGTCGGATATCTCTTGGTCACTGGCACTCCCCTCTATGCAGTCGAAATTTGAGATCTTCTTGGCTAATGAGNCTCCTCTTCGACAAATATTGGTGAGAATCTGACTTGGGTCATGCACTCTTTTAGGAAGGGGCTCCCCTAAGGAAATAATTAATGCATTCCCCTCCATGCAGTCGAAATTTGAGATCTTCTTGGCTAATGAGAAGATTACACGGGGGAGGCAAAAAGGGGGCTCATGATGACTCTTTTGGCTCTCTTTTAGGAAGCTTTCAAAAGTCATAAAATATATGAAATAAAATGTGTTTGATTCAAGCTTTCAAAAGTCATAAAATATATGAAATAAAATGTGTTTGATTCAAGGAAAACTAAGACAACTTAACAAAAATAAAATCTGAATTAATAACATCAAATAAATTATAAATGATTTTTAAACCATCAAAGCAACAATAATTCATAAAATTCAAAATATAAATCAAAATTAAATGAAATCCTTTCTGATTGAACTTCTGGACCATGTGATATCTTTGTAATTTTCTAGGAACAAAAATTTATTTTAGTTACTTGAATAATATTTTCCTTGTAATTTACTTTTATTAAAATAAATAATTTTAGAAACTAAAATATATTTTGAAAATTTATGAGAGAACTTATGTAATTTTAATTGGCCTATGGGTGATCATTTTATTCAATTAGACAGCACATTTGAGTATTGTATGATAGTTTATTAAATTTTCTTAAGAAAGGTATAATTGTAAATATTATATTTATAATTTAAATCTTTTTTTTTAATTAAAAGTGAATTATATTAATGGATAAAAGGCCAAAAATTATGATGATACATTACTAGGAAGAATGAAACATGATACATTAGTTAGAACTTCAAACAAATCAACAAAACATGCAAAAGGTTATAAGTGTAATTAACAAATTGTTGAGAATTTGAAGCCTTAAAGTGTTTGGATGATTAAATGGTGGATATTATTATTTGGAGCTACTTAACTTACTGATTGAATTTGCATAACAATGTACATTAAAATTAATCAAATTGGTAAAATTACAAATTTTCCCCCTAAGTTAACATTAAAATAAGAGTCAATTACTTAAAATTGTTGAGATTTAAGAATAGACTTGAATCAAATAAGTGAAGAATGCATAGATATATAGTGAATTTTGATGGGTTTAAAAGTAATTTAGGATAGCTTTGTTAGTTTCTTCAAAATTGTAAAATTACTTTTATTATTTAAGGAGCTTCAAAATGAACTATATATAATTCAAAATCACTAGGATTTAAAATGAGACTCTTCATTAAGATATGAACAACAAAGTGAAGGTCATTTGGAATTTAATTTTGAACGACCCTATTAAAACTCTGAGGGTTTTATAAATAACTTAAAACTTAACTAAAATATTTTCTTTTAACAAAATTGTAAGAAAGTTTAAATTTTGTTGCTCTAAAATCAAAAATAAAATCAAATTAAATGAAATGTAAATAAAATCTAGTAAGAAGTCATAAACAACAATTTAAAATTTAAAAACGCTAAAACTTAAAGTGAAACTCTAGTGAACCAACATCATTGAACGTTGAATGTTACTTCAACCCCTCCACCCAGGTCCAGGAAGATTTCTTGGACGACGCAACTCATGGTTGTTGCCAAGAGTCTTATGGTCAGAGTAGGTTTAGTAGATCAGGGACCATGCTGTCTCGGGATGACAAAAAACCATGAACATCTTGATCGGGTTGTCATAAATAAAAAAACTAACTTCTTTAACACCCACCAACTTTAAACGTCATAAGACACTAGCCTATAAACTTCATAGGTTTGCTTGTTAGAAATGTTTGGTTAGGGTGGACTGCTTTGCTAGACTAAATGTTTTAAAAAAGTAGATAGTAATCTTGTGATTTCTTTTTTTGGACTAGGTTCTTTATGTTTCTCTTTCTTTGGTGAGCATCATCTTACTCTTAGTATACTGAGGTTGTTCGTCTAATATGAAATAAATTCTCACCTTCCCAAGCTTTCTCACAATCTCATATCATGGGATATAAGTCTTAAATTTCAAATAAATTGTAGGATTGAGACATTAAATAACTCCCTTTTAAAAATATAAAGCTAAACCAATGTGTTAGTTTGAGATGTCATTAAGGTTTCTTTAGTATCTTCGACATCTGCTACATTTCATTCCTTTGTGTTCCAAAAATAAATGTTCCACATTGAGCCTTTTCCATTTAATTTTCTTACAATCAATCATGGAAACTAAACGTTGTCTTCTTGAAGATATAACTTTAATATTAATCAAAAGTTTTCTTAAATGATTTCAGTTGCTTAAAATGTAATTAAATATAGGGGATTGGGCTTATAGAAGATTGATAACTTAGAAAATCCAAACCTTATTTAATCTTAGGATTAGATAGGGGAAATATCTGTTGGTATTTTCACAGATCAGACAAATATCTTAAACTTCTTAGATTGAATAATTGAACCATTATTAAGTGATGGTATCTTCTTTCGAGATAATATATAATGCTTGTTTAATTATTTAAACTATTAAATATTTGAGTAACCTTAGATCTTCTTTTTAAAATCAAAAGCTTTTTTTTTCTTCAAATACAAAATAGAAACCAATAAAATTTTCTTACGACTAAGTTGGGGACTAATTTTTCTCTCTATTTTTTATTGATTGTTTTGTCTTCATATATCGGTAGTATCCCTATGACTTAGATAGACTAGACAACCATTCTCCCATTGATATACCTTCATTTCTTTCTTAAGCAAGTTAAATCCAGAATTAAAAATTTTCATAAATCCANCGGTTTTATAAATAACTTAAACTAAACTAAAATATTTTCTTTTAACAAAATCGTAAGGAAGTTTAAATTTTGTTGCTCTAAAATCAAAAATAAAATCAAATTAAATGAAATGTAAATAAAATCTACTAAGAAGTCACAAACAACAATTTAAAATTTAAAAACGCTAAAACTTAAAGTGAAACCCTAGTGAACCAACATCATTGAACGTTGATCGTTACTTTAACCCCTCCACCCAGGTGTAGGAAGATTTCTTGGATGACGCAACTCATGGTTGCTGTCAAGAGTCTTATGGTCAGAGTAGGTTTAGTAGATCAGGGACCATGCTGTCTCGGGATGACAGAAAAGTATGGACATCTTGATCGGGTTGTCATAAATAAAAAATCTAACTTCTTTAACACCCACCAACTTTAAACGTGATAAGACACTCGCCTTTAAACATCATAAGTTTGCTTTTTAGAAATGTTTGGATAGGGTGGACTGCTTTGCTAGACTAAATGTTTTAAAAAAGTAGATAATAATCTTGTGATTTCTTTTTTTGGACTAGGTTCTTTATGTTTCTCTTTCTTTAGTGAGCATCATCTTACTCTTAGTATTCTGAGGTTGTTCGTCTAATACGAAATAAATTCTCACTTTCTCAAGCTTTCTCACAATCTCATATCATGGGATATAAGTCTTAAATTTCAAATAAATTGTAGGATTGAGACATTAAATAACTCCCTTTTAAAAATATAAAGCTAAACCAATGTGTTAGTTTGAGATGTCACTAAGGTTTCTTTGGTATCTTCGACATCTGCTACATTTCATTCCTTTATGTTCCAAAAATAAATGTTCCACATTGAGTCTTTCCCATTTAATTTTCCTACAATCAATCATGGAAACTAAACGTTGACTTCTTGAAGATATAATTTTAATATTAATCGAGAATTTTCTTAAGTTATTTCAGTTGCTTAAAATGTAATTAAATATAGGGGCTTGGGCTTATAGAAGATTGATAACTTAGAAAATCCAAACCTTATTTAATCTTAGGATTAGATAGGGGAAATATCTATTGGTATTTTCACAGATCAGACAAATATCTTAAACTTCTTAGATTGAATAATTAAACAATTATTAAGTGATAGTATCTTCTTTCGAGATAATATATAATGTCTTGTTCAATTATTTAAAATATTAAATATTTGAGCAACCTTAGATCTTCTTTTTAAAATCAAAAGTTTTTTTCTTCAAATACAAAATAGAAACCAATAAATTTTTCTGACGACTATGCTGGGACAAATTTTTCGCTCTATTTTTGATTGATTGTTTTGTCTTCATATATCGGTAGTATGTCTATGCCCTGGATAGACCAGACAACCTTCTCCCATTGATATACCTTCATTTCTTTCTTAAGCAAGTTAAATCCAGAATTAAAAATTTTCATAAATCCATAAAACTTGGAATTTTTTATGATTGGTTGTATTTAATAATTCCAGCCCATAAATTATGTTTACAATACTTGAAGAATTATAGTAATGTTTCTAATGCACACTTTCATGCATAGGCTAAAAACACNTATTATGTTTACAATACTTGAAGAATTATAGTAATGTTTCTAATGCACACTTTCATGCATAGGCTAAAAACACCAAAATAATGATATAAATATGGATATATAGGTGTGGGATATCTAAATACATAAAATATAGCCGGCTTATATATATATATATATTTCTGCCTTTTGGATTTGCTTGGGTATAGCTGAATTTTTTGCTTTGAAGTTTTTTTGAGTATACTTGTAACTATTTTGGAGATTTTTTTGGATGAGTTGTATAACAGAAGTTTGGATCTCTAGGAGTGGAGAAATTATTGCAAAAATCTTGAATGTAGATTACGGTGATCTACGGTCAGGATTATTTCAATTTTTTTTTAAAAAAAATTTTAGGTGGGGTTCACCGAAATACATACTGACTGTAAATCAGGTGATTTACGGAAATACGTGCGATATCCGATCCGCATGGAATAATTTTTCCTAGAAGTGCGCATTGTATTTTTTTTTATTTTATAGTGAAATCCATTCAGCCAAAATCTGTACCATTTCTTATTGGGCAATAAAATTACATNGTACGGACACCGCATGCATCTCTACATGCGGTGTCCGATCCTGAATGTAGATTACGGTGATATACGGTCAGTATTATTTCATTTTTTTTTTTTAAAAAATTTTTAGGTGGAGTTCACCGAAATACATACTGACCGTAAATCAGGTGATTTACGGAAATACGTGCGGTATCTGAACCGCATAGAATAATTTTTCCTAGAAGTGGGCACTGTATTTTTTTTGATTTTATAGTGAAATCCATTCAGCCAAAATCTGTACCATTTCTTATTGGGCAATAAAATTACATATTTCTCTNTGTGCATCTAGTATAATCATCTCCATAAAATTAAAGAGAAGCCAAGCTCGTTGCAGCGGAAGCGCGACTAAATCTGCTCTAAGGTGAATATTCTTGCCTTTCTCTTCGCCCAGAATTTATGTTGTTAATTGCTTTGGGGATTTTGTTTCTTTAAAATCGTCGTTTGGGGGTTGGTTTCATCGATGCAGTGTAGAGGGGAAAGTGATACAGCTAAAATCGAACTTTGGTGAAGAAGATGAGGTTTGATTTATTTTCCTTGGATTCTGGTAGTAGTTTTTGTTAGTACAGCCATAGATGAGAAGGAAGGGTGGGCTCTTGGATAAAAAAGAAAAGTTTTTTATGAGTTTTCTTTTAGGGTTTCAAGTTAACGTAGTTTTTACTTTTTAGCCATCATGGTTTTTTGGGGGGACTATTCGGTTTTCTTTTTCACAATATTAGGGCACCTTCACCATTTTAGCTTGCAGAAGGTTGCTTTTTTAGGGGGACTTTAAATTTTTACCCAGGTAAGTTTTATTAGTTACCGCTGTCCGAGATTCTAGTTGTGGTAGTTTGATTGTTTCTGATGAATGCTTTGTATNAGTGCATCTATTGTATAATCATCTCCATAAAATTAAAGAGAAGGCAAGCTCGTTGCAGAGGAATCGCGAGTAAATCTGCTCCAAGGTGAATATTCCTGCCTTTCTCTTCGCCCAGAATTTATGTTGTTAATTGCTTTGGGGATTTTGTTTCTTTGAAATCGTCGTTTGGGGGTTGGTTTCATCGATGCAGTGTAGAGGGGAAAGTGATACAGCTAAGATCGAACTTTGGTGAAGAAGATGAGGTTTAATTTATTTTCCTTGGATTCTGGTAGTAGTTTTTGTTAGTACAGCCATAGATGAAAAGGAAGGGTGGGCTCTTGGATAAAAAAGAAAAGTTTTTGATGAGTTTTTCTTTCAGTTAACGTAGTTTTTACTTTTTAGCCATCATGGTTTTTTGGGGGGACTATTCGGTTTTCTTTTTCACAATANATTGCTAGTACAGCCATAGATGAAAAGGAAGGGTGGGCTCTTGGATAAAAAAGAAAAGTTTTTGATGAGTTTTTCTTTCAGGGTTTCAAGTTAACGTAGTTTTTACTTTTTAACCATCATGGTTGTTTGAGGGGACTATTCGGTTTTCTTTTTCACAATATTAGGGCACCTTCACCATTTTAGCTTGCAAAAGGTTGCTTTTTTAGGGGGCTTCAATTTTTTACCCAGGCAAGTTTTATTGGTTACCGCTGTCCGAGATTCTAGTTGTGGTAGTTTGATTGTTTCTGATGAATGCTTTGTATTGTTTCTGGGATTGCTCAAGTTCTCTTTTAATCTAGCTCTTTAATTTATTCCAGAAGCCTTCTACTTATGTGGCTAAGTGCTTCTTGTAAGTTATTTGAAGTTGATAAATTTATTGGAGTGGTGCCAAAGCGTTGAAAGGTAGGGGACAATCGTTCATATGATACACAGTTATAGATGCGATGCAAAACATGAGATCTTACACCTGTTTCTAACAGTAATAGATCGAGGTTCATTAGGAGATGGAATCATATTTAGAAAGAGTTTTAGTGTTGTACCTTAGCTTGGTTCAGGAGCCTCTGGAGTTGGTTAGATTCCTGATTATGGTGAAGAGCTATGGAGTAATCTATATTCTTTTGAGTTAGTCATTTTCTTGAATAGAGAATCACTTCTTGGTCCTGTTTTTCTTGGGCGATTCTCAATTTTGGAGAGTTTGATTGGGTATGCTATGCTTTTAATTGAATTGGTTCAATTTTGGAGTGTGGCTGAATGGTGGTTTTTTAAGTTTGTTTTACAATTTTATTTTCTCAACATTAATTTTCTCGTGTGATATGATTCCCCTTCTGAATTGTATATTTGGGGTAACTGTTTCATTCTCATATAACATCACATCAATTGAGCTATAGAAATTTCTTGTTATTGTTGAATATCACTTGCAACCTAAGGAATATATATTTGAGGTATTTTGGGTCTAGTTTTCTTGGATGTTATTGNTGATTTTGTGCAATTTTGTGCATTTGGTGTGTGTATGTGACGAAAAAGTCGTGAAGAAATTTTCCTAAGGCTTAGAGTCCTATTAGAAATTTTTCCCTTGAGTCTTCACAAAATAGTCTATAACCGCTCGTTCATAAGACGACGATGGTCTTGTGCCATAAATGTTAGACATCAAAGAAAAATAGAAAGTGGTTAGAATTTCTAAAATGGTGGGTCCCAATTCTAGTTTTCCAATATGGTCAATAGAAACTCCTAGAGCCATATCCTAAGACCTTAAGGAAAAAGAAATGACCACAAAAATGAGGTCAACAGTATGAACTTAATAATTCTAATACCAATCCGACAAAACATGTCCTTCAAATTCTTGTGTTGTTAACCAACCTTTTTTATGCAACTTCCAACAGATGAGTCTAGTCACCCCCTTCTTCGTTGAATGCTCTTAAGTTCTCTCTTCTATGGCAGTGATCTATCGACCATTCGCCTTCCGTGAAGGTGATTCATCTGTTACTTGTAGTTACAACCATCTCCTCCATTGTACATACCTTGCTAATAGGATGTTAGTTTATCCTTTTGCATCCTTTGATTTTGATTGCTTAGACAACAACTTTTGAGGACAATATGGGATTAATTTTGCTTGAACCCAGGTTTTCACAAGATCTAAAAGAAATTCAAATATTTATATACATGAATAACAATCTTTCATAAATATATTGAGACTCACTTTTTACCAACAACTATAATTTTAGTTCAACTTTTATTTTTGTAACCTAATGACCTTCACAAGATGTTCTCGATCTTGATTGATGACGCTGAATCTGACTGCATGGTGTCGATCAACTTTTTCGATAGATTATGAAAATATGAATATGAAAATAATTTTTGAAATTTAATTTAATATCATAGACATATATTTTTGGTTTTGAAAGTAGTATGTTTTAATTTTTGAAAAAAAATGAGACCGAATGGATCTCATTAGTCCAATAATTTGCATAATCGTGTCTGACATCCTGAATAATACACATTCCAAGAGAAAAGTGTAGACCCAGATAATAGGCCCAATCCTACAAACTAAGAGATTTGTGACATCCATTTGGTCTGCGAACCTTTTATATATGACCGACAAATTTCCCTATTTAATACAAAGATTAAATAGGGTTTATTTTACTTGGGTTCCAAGTTCCCTATAGAGGCAAGCCCCTATAGTTAATTACATCCCAAGTGACGGGAATCACTTGAGAAAACTCTCAATAATGATCAGTAGTTCTAGTCTTCAAGAATTCAAAGTTTAGGTTTTCATGGTAGGACGTGGAAAAACAAGTGGGAGTGGCTCAAGTAGGAACAGTTCTTTCAGGAGTCCAAAGAAAAGAAAAGGTAGGGGGTATCACTGATCCGAGGTAAATCTCGGTGACTTCCCATACTATCCTACAGTGTGGCTACATTTTCGGAGACGATGTTAATTAAGTGTTTGATCCTGCCAGTTTTATTATTTGGGACTTACATTTGCATAATACCTGATTATGCAAATAGCCCGCAGAGATATGAGGGTTTACGTCGTGTCACACGACACCCTCGGAACCTAAGGCGGGTTAGGGCTTACGCTACAAAACATGGTTGTACAGAGCCTAAAAAAGGAGTGTGAGGATTTACGTTGCGCTAGGCGAGCTATCTTGAAATCCTATGAGTTGTTATTATGCTAGGAAGAGATAATGTTGAAGACCTTGTTGCTCGCTCCAAGTTCCTCGTCGCGCTGCCCATAAAGTTGGATCCAAGCTCTTGTCGTTGCGATGGCTCCAGGGTTTAAGTGTTTGAAAATTGTAGTTTATATTTTACAGTTTTGGTGTCAAAGTTTGGTTTTGCATACAGAATAATCAAATTGCAGGTAAATAAAAGATACTTGAAAGGTAAACTGCAATAAAGTAAAATGTTGTAAAAAAAAACTGTAAAAGCATACCTGGGCACCTGCTACTGTTGTATTATTAATGTTGCGAGCATAGCATGATTTGCAGCAGATCTTAATAAACTTGCAAGAAAATTAAATAAAGCAAGAAAACCCAGCATGAAAG
>JXCR01133419.1:0-11767 GCA_002079205.1 Phalaenopsis hybrid cultivar
ATTGATGTCTTGATTATTCCCAAGAATAAGGTAAATGTCATTTACCTTTCAATTTGAAAATTGTGTGGGTGAAGACCCTTTAGGAGACAGATTAGTGTTATTAAGAACACTTAGCCAAATTTTAGTCNTCTTTAAGGGACGCTTAGGCAACTCTTGGAAAACTCTTCTACAACAATAAGAGAAACATTTGGGCCGACAAAAGAGGAGCCCTGTGGTGGTGTCTGCTAAGTTTTTGTTGTTTGTAGAGTGTAGAGAGTTTAATTTAGGGTTTGTATTGTGAGGAATTCTTCAAGAGATTATAAGAGTGGAGGAAAAGTGAGAGATTTCTTCCTCCTTGTCGCTTTGAAGGAGAACTATGTGTGTTGTAAAGATAGGAAGAGATTCAGAGGAACTTCGAGGAGTTTGCTTGGGGAGGAATTAGAAGTAAGTGGTATTTACTTATTGAAGTTAGTTTGACTTTGCTTTTATATATAAATTTCAAGTTTTGTTGTATCTTCTCCATGAATTCTGAGTAGTTTTCTCTGTCTTTCTCCTTGACTTGAAATTTTGTGAAATGATGATTTGAATTGGTTGTGCCATAATAATGTTAAAGAAGTTGTGATGATCTTTTCACTTCAATCTTAATTTACTTTCAATCTGACCAATTAAATTGTTAAAATAATTTGAGTTTTACAACTAAACTGAGATTCACATCCAAGATTTAGGGAAGTCAAACTCCTTGAAAGTTGGGTGCAAAAAAATAGGGAAATAAAATTATCGGGCGTAGAATTGGAGATTTTAGTGTGACAGACTAAAATCCTCAATTCGATCTTATCGTTTTGGTGCTGAAGTGTAGATGTTAGCCCTCAGGCAAGGGGAACGTGGGAGATCCAAAGTGAGAGATGGTATCCTCCCAGCGTAGCCGCAGATTCAGTAACCAAGCATAGGATTAGTCAATGTTCCTTATGCCTGGACCAAAGGGTAAGGAATAGGTATGCTCCTATTTGGCATAATACAATTTGAACTAATTCAATTTATCCATTCACTTTAATTTCTTGACAAGGAAAAGGATGCTTGCTTATATATTGAACTTCACATTAGAAACTTTACTAGAAGAATTAGTTAATTAAGAGTTTGTTAAAATTACATATTTATTTCAATTGCCTATTAGTGAAAAATAAGAAATTTGAACTGTATTGTTGTGATTAAGTATTGATTTTCTAAATCCTAGTTCGTAGCCTCTAGTATTACTCCCTATGGGATCGATATCTAGGACTCAATTAGAGCCATGTATTACTTGAGTGATACGTATACTTGCATTGATAAGTGTGACTTTGCAATTATTGAATATTTTATACACATTTTTATCAAATCTATAACCTTTGTCAAGTTTTTGGCGCCGTTGCCGGGGACTTAAATCTTCTAGCAACAGTATCAAATTCTTGTATTTTTAAGCATAGTCAAACTTTTGGCGTCGTTACTGGGGACTTAAATTGTCTAGCAACAGTATCAACTTTATATATTTTTAAGCGTATATAAAGTCACTGTCAAGTTTTTGGCACCGTTGCCGCGGAGTAAAAAACATCATAATTAGAGTAACGGACAAATTAGGACTATAAAAAACTTTTACTTGAATTGCAACTTATTTTCATATCTAGGTAACTATTTTTCTATGTACTGATTTCAATTGTATGTGTAAATTTGGACCTGAAAATCATATACCCTATGATTCAGAATTAGAACGTATTGTTAGAAGAATTAGAAAACTAAGAAAACAACCTAGAAATCCTGACACAATGGAAAACAACATGAACAATCAAGGAATAGAAAATCAACATCAACCTTGACCTTTACGAGATTATGTGAATTCTATAGCAGATGAAATTCACTTATCTATCCAAAATCCTGATGTAGTTGCTAATTCATTTGAGCTTAAACCTTCTATTATCCAAATGGTACACAACAATCAATTCGGAGATACACCAAATGAAGATCCTAATTTACACCTCTCTAGTTTTTTAGAACATTATGCTACCTTTAAATATGACAGAGTTTCAAACGATGTTGTTAGATTTAGACTTTTTCCCTTTTCACTTACGGATAAGGATAAGATGTGGTTAAATTTGTTAGCACCTCGATCTATTAGAACTTGAGGAGAACTTTCACAAAAATTTCTATCCAAATATTTCCCTCGATCCAAAACTGCTAAACTTAGAAATGACATAACTTCATTTTGTCAGATTGATGGAGAGTCGATATATGAAGCTTAGAAGAGATTTAAAGATCTTCTTAGAAAGTACCCTCATCATTCGTTACCAAATTGGTTGATAATTCAAACATTTTATAACAGATTAGTAGGATCTCTTAGATAGATTATGGATGCTGCGACTGGTGGTTCTTTCATGTCAAAACCTTTTGATGAGGCTTATTTGTTAATAGAAGAGATGACTACCAATAATTTTCAATGGCCATCTAAAAGTGTAAATCCTAAAAGAGTAGCTAGTATCCACGATTCTGATGCAATATCTTTGTTAACTTCACAGATTGTTGCAATATCAAAGAAATTAGATCATTACTATGATGGAAGAGAATTCATCTGGGCAATTTGTGGATGTTCAACCTTCGTATGAGACTTAAGTGTGATTAATAATAGACCCAACAATCCTTATTCAAACTATTATAATGCAAGTTAGAAGAATCATCCTAATTTTAATTGGAATAACAATTCTTCTACAAATCAACAATGGGCGAAGAACCCAGTGAACCCATTGGGAAATTCATCTAACCAAGGAAATGTTAATTATAGACGTTCTTATCCTCTAGGATTTAACAGTAAAACTTAATTTATGGAAAAAAAGTTGTCTATAGAAGAGATGATACTAAACATGGGTCAACAATTGCAGAATGAAAGAAATCAATTACAAATTCAAGGAAACTAGTTATAAAATCAAGGAAGTGCTATCAAGAATATTGAAAACCAATTGGGGCATATCGCTACTACGCTTAGTAACCAAACACTGGGAACTTTTCCAACTACTATGGAACCAAATCCTAAAGATCAAGGAAAAGAACAGATAAAAGTGATACAATTACAAAGTGGAAAAGAATTGGAAACAAGAGTGCAGAAAGAAACAGAAACTGAAAAAGATAAAGTGGATACAAGGAAAGAAAATGATCATGAATACCCAGATTTAGAATATGCACTTACACCAATGAAAATTACTTTGGAGAAATCTCCACCACCGTTTCCTCAAAGATTGAAGCAACAAAAAAGGATAAACAATTCTCCAAGTTTTTAGAAATTCTTAAGAAATTAATGGTAAATATTCCATTTGTAGAAGCTTTTGAGCAAATGCCCAATTATGTGAAATTTATGAAAGATATTTTGAACAAGAAAAGGAAGTTCATTGATAATGAGACTGTTGCACTTAGCGAAGAGTGTGGTGCAATTATTCAGAAAAAGATTCCTGAAAAATTAAGAGATCCAGGTAGTTTCACTATACCGTGTGCTATCGGTGGAAAATTTTATGCAGGAATTTTATGTGATTTGGGAGCCAGCATTAATCTTATGTCTTTATCAATTTTAAAAAGATTAGGATTATGAGAAGTCTCACCTACTTCTGTAACTGTTTAGTTATCGGATCGTTCAGTTACTTATCCTGAGGGAGTTACAGAAGATGTGTTAGTAAAAGTTGATAAATTTATTTTTCCTGTGGATTTCATTGTTTTAGATAATGAGGAATATAAAGGAATACCTATCATTTTAGGGAGACCATTTTTAGCTACTGGAAAAGCTATGATAGATAATAAAAGTGGATAAATTTATCTTTCCTGTGGATTTCATTGTTTTAGATATGGAGGAAGATAAAGCCTACAATTTTAGGGAGACCTTCTTAGCTACGGGAAAAGCTATGATAGATGTTCAAAATGAAGAATTAACTATGAGAGTTAAAGATCAAGAAGTGACTTTTAACATTGCGAAATCTATGAAATACCCTACTGTTGAAAGAGAATGAAATTTTTTGCATGGAAATTTGTGAACATCTATTGCACAAGCATTTTAAAGAACATTTTAAAGAGAAAGAACATTTTAAAGATAAAGATGAAGTTATTTTGGATGAAATAAAAAATGAAGAATTAAATTATTTTCAGGAAAGATTTGAGATGTTGGATATTACAAGAAATGCTGATAAGAATCNTTCAATTATAAAAACACCTGAACTTGAGTTGAAAATATTGCCTAACCACTTGAAGTATGTGTTTCTGGGAACAAGAGCAAAGACTTTTGGATACATTAAAAAGATATAAGGGAATTAAATGATCTGCAAGAGCAAAGACTGTTAGATACATTGAAAAGATATAAGAAAGCTTCTGAATTAAATGATCTGCAAGAGCAAAGACTGTTAGATACATTGAAAAGATATAAGAAAGCTTTCATAATTAAATGATCTGCAAGAGCAAAGACTGTTAGATACATTAAAAAGATATAAGAAAGCTTTTAGAACTGTAAGAGCAAAGACTGTTAGACACATTAAAAAGATATAAGAAAGCTTTTGGTTGGACCTTATCAGCAAGAGCAAAGACTGTTAGATACATTAAAAAGATATAAGAAAGCTTTTGGTTGGACCTTAGAATATTCAAGGAATTTGTCTCTCGATTTGTAAGCACAAAATTATATTGGATGAACAATATAAACGAAGAGTTAATCCACAAAGGAGATTAAACCCAATGATGAAAGAAGTAGTCAAGAAGGAAATTTTAAAGTGGTTGGACACTGAAATTATATATCTTATTTCAGACAGTGCTTGGGTAAGTCCAATTCTTTGTGTTCCAAAGAAAGGAGGAGTGACTGTTGAAGCAAAAGAGAATAATGAATTAATATCTATCAGAAAAGTTACTGAGTGGCGTATTTGCATTGATTATAAAAATTTAAACACTGACACTAGGAAAGATCACTTCCCTTTACAATTTTTAGACCAAATAGTAGATAGACTTGCTGGGCACAAATATTTTTGTTTTCTAGATGGATATCCCGACTACCATCAAATTCTTATTGCTCCTGCGGATCAAGAAAATACAACATTTACTAGTACTTTTGGAACTTTTGCTTTCCGAAGAATGCCTCTCGGATTATGTAATGCACCTGCAACATTCCAGAGATGTATGATGTCTGTATTTAGTAAGTCAATTAATGATGAATTAGAAGTGTTTATGGATGATTTCTCTGTATTTGGAACATCATTTGATGCATGCTTAAATTATCTTGAAAAAGTTTTGGAGTTATGTGAACGAACTAATTTAGTTCTAAATTGGGAGAAATGTCAATTTATGGTTAGAACTAATTTAGTTCTAAATTGGGAGAAATGTCAATTTAGAGTTATGCGAAAGAACTAATTTGGTTCTGAATTGGGAGAAATATCAATTTATGGTTGCAGGAGATTATTTCTCTGTATTTGGAACATCATTTGACGCATGCTTAAATTATCTTGAAAAAGTTTTGGAGTGAAAAAACTAATTTAGTTCTAAATTGGGAGAAATGTCAATTTATGGTTGCAGGAGGAATTGAGGATTAGAAGTATTTATGGATGATTTCTACGTATTTGGAACATCATTTGACGCATGCTTAAATTACCTTGAAAAAGTTTTGGAGTTATGCGAGTATTTATGGATGATTTCTCTATATTTGGAACATCATTTGACACATGCTTAAATTATCTTGAAAAAGTTTTGGAGTTATGCGAAAATATCATTTGACGCATGCTTAAATTACCTTGAAAAAGTTTTGGAGTTATGCGAAAGAACTAATTACACATGCTTAATTTATCTTGAAAAAGTTTTAGAGTTATGCGAAAGAACTAATTTAGTTCTAAATTAGAATATCTTGAAAGAGTTTTGGAGTTATGCGAAAGAACTAATTTAGTTCTAAATTGGGAGAAATAAAAAAGTTTTGGAGTTATGCGAAAGAACTAATTTAGTTCTAAATTGGGAGAAATGTCAATTTCAAAAGTTTTAGAGTTATGCGAAAGAACTAATTTGGTTCTGAATTGGGAGAAATGTCAATTTAAGAACTAATTTAGTTCTAAATTGGGAGAAATGTCAATTTAGAGTTATGCGAAAGAACTAATTTGGTTCTGAATTGGGAGAAATATCAATTTATGGTTGCAGGAGATTATTTCTCTGTATTTGGAACATCATTTGACGCATGCTTAAATTATCTTGAAAAAGTTTTGGAGTGAAAAAACTAATTTAGTTCTAAATTGGGAGAAATGTCAATTTATGGTTGCAGGAGGAATTGAGGAACTATTATAGTTCTAAATTAAGAGAAATGTCAATTTATGATGGCAAAAGGAATTGTGGGCATAAAATTTAGTAAAATGGTATGGAAGCAGACCCTGTAAAAATTCAAGTTATATCTAAATTAACACCTCCTACTAATGTAAGAGGGGTTAGAAGTTTTCTTGCACATGTTGGTTTTTACAGGCATTATGTTAAAGATTTTTTAAAAATTACTAAACCTCTATGCCAACTTTTATAAAAGGACAAGAAATTTGAGTTTATTGAAGACTGTTTTAAATTCTTTTGAGTTATTAAAAGAAAAGCTAATCACAACCCCTATAATAGTTTCACCTAACTAGGAGAAACCATTCAAGCTGATGTGCAATGCTAGTGATTATGCTATTGGAGCTGTTCTTGGATAAAGGTACGATAAGATTTTTAAACTTATATACTATGCTAGTAAAACTCTTAACGATGCTCAAATAAACTACAATGTTACTGAAAGAGAGTTACTGGCTATTGTGTATGCTTTTGGTAAATTTAGATCTTATTTAATGGGGATTAAATGTGTTGTGCACACTGATCACTCTGCTATTAAATATCTGATGCAAAAGAAGGAAACTAAACTAAGGTTGATTAGATGGATACTTTTGATGTAAGAATTTGATCTTGTGGTTATTGATGGGGCTAAATGTGTTGTGCACACTGATCACTCTGCTATTAAATATCTAATGCAAAAGAAGGATGTCCACAATGGTCACTCTGCTATTAAATATCTGATGCAAAAGAAGGATGCCAAACCAAGGTTAATTAGATGGATTACTATTAAATATCTGATGCAAAAGAAGGATGCCAAACCAAGGTTGATTAGATGGATACTTTTGAAAGAATTTGATTTTGTGGTTATTGATAGAAAGGGAACTGATAATCAAATTATTGATCATTTGTTCTTATGCAAAAGAAGGATGTCAAACCAAGGTTGATTAGATGGATACTTTTGATGCAAGAATTTGTTGATGCGAAAGAAGGATGCTAAACCAAGGTTGATTAGATGGATACTATTGATGCAAGAATTTGATCTTGGGTTATTGATAGAAAGGGAACTGATAATCAAATTGTTGATCATTTATCAAGATTAGAATATCATGAATTATCTGACACTGACAATGAAATTACAGACAATTTTCCTAATGAACGACTTTATAATATTAATGAGTGAAAAATACCATAGTATGCTGATATTGTTAATTATATTGTAAGTGATATTTTGCCACTTATACCGACATTGCAACAGTATAGAAAATTCATTCATGATGCGAAATCAATTTTTTGAGATGAACCAAATTTATATAAACAATGTAAGAATCTTATTAAGAGAAGATGTGTACCTTATGAAGAAACTGAACTAATCATTCAGAAATGTTATGATTCTAAATTTGGAGGATATTTTAGGAATGATAAAACTGCTTATAAAATTTTACAAGCTGGATTCTATTGGTCTACTCTCTTTAGAGATGACGATAAAACTGCTTATAAAATTTTATAAGCTGGATTTTATTGGCCTACTATATTTAGAGATGTTTGATAAAACTGCTTATAAAATTTTACAAGCTGGATTTTATTGGCCTACTATCTTTATGTTCGTATACATAAAAACTTGTGATCGATGCCAACGAGTAGGCAATATATCTCGAAGAAATGAAATGCCTCTGAATTTCATGTTAGAAGTTGAGATCTTTGATGTTTGGGGATAAGATTTCATGGGATCATCTATTCCTTCATCTGAGAACTTATATATATTATTTGTGGTAGACTACGTTTCAAAGTGGATTGAAGCACAAGCTTTACCTTGTTGTGACGCTAAAAGTGTTTCAAGATTTTTAATGAAAAATATTTTCACTGCATATGGAAAGCTGAGAGTGAGTATCACTGATGGAGGATCCCATTTTAGGAATAAATACATTTAGAGATTAGCAAAAAAGTTTAATATTATTCATAGAATCTCTAATTCCTATCACCCTCAAACTAGTGGGTTTGCTGAAGTTTCTAATAGAGAGATTAAACAAATACTTGAGAAGACTGTAAACCCTAGTAGAGTTAGTGGGTTAACTGAAGTTTCTAATAGAGAGATTAAACAAATACTTGAAAAGACTGTAAACCCTAGTAGAGTATCTGGTCTACTAGACTGGATACCGCATTATGGGCTTACAGGACTACTTATAAAATTTCTATTGGAATGACTCCTTACTAGCTGATTTTTGTAAAGACTTGTCACTTACCAGTAGAATCGGAGCATAAAGCATATTGGGCGATTAACGAATTCAATTATAATTTGAAACATGCTGCTGAGAAGAGATTGTTACAAATGAATGAATTGGAAGAATTAAGAAATGAATCTTATGATAATGATAGAATTTATAAGGAGAAACTAAATTTATGTCATGATCGAAAGATTAACCAGAAGAACTTTGAACCCAGACAAGAAGTTTTGCTTTACAATACAAGGCTGAAGTTATTCCCGGGGAAACTGAAGTCTCGTTGGTTAGGACCCTTTACTATGACTCGAGTTTATATTACGGATCTGTTGAAATTGAAGATCAAAAGACTGGGAATAGATTTAAAGTAAATGGACACAAATTAAAGGCATATTTTGAGGGTAAAAGACTAAATTTTAAAGAGGTTTTAATGGTCAGTCAACCTGAGTAATACCTAAATAGGTCGAGCTGACGACGTTAAACCAAGCGCTTTATGGGAGGCAACCCATAGTTATCTTTATTTTGCAATTATTGTGTTTTTATTTGAAATGATCGTAAGTTTATGGTAGTATTGAACTTTACTACTCATATATACCCTTGAATCATCATAAAAATTGGATCCATAGAGAAAATTTGAACGCATTCGGACCAGAGTGAAATTGCAAAATTTTTACCTTAGGCGCCGACGGTGGGCTCGACGCCACCGATGGTGGGTTTTTCCTGAGAGTTCAGGTAATTAACTCTAAAGGCTTACTGACTGTGCCATCGACGTCGTCAACGACGAGAATGGCAGGATGATGGTTTTCGGAGTTTAAAATTACGGTTTTTTGCAGTTTTAGGCTGGAGTTACTCCCTATAAACTTCCAAATTTGGTTTTTAAGTTTGTATTACCCCAAAAATGAATTAAAACACCACCAAATGCATCCTTATGGCATCCAATTCCACTGAAAACCTTAGATTTTGAGTGTTTAACCGGAGAAAGTTCATTAGTTCTGAGGCGCAGCGAATCTTCAACAAAGTGCTGACAAAGAGCAGATTAATCAAAGAAAGAGGATTTGTGAATCAAGGATTGAACAGTCCTTCGACAGCAATTGAAGAGATGATTGTGCGACGATGATCAGAATTGTTGTGCTACACTACAGCCGCCATAGTCGTTCCTGTGGTAAAGGACTTTTATGGTAATTTGCATGGAATCAACTAGGGAGTCATCTATGTGAGAGAATGTTCCTCTCTGTCATTATTCCAACTTAGTCCTGACAAGAAACCTAATGAATGAGATCTACCAATATTTGACGGACGAGACAAAAGACTATGAAATGAGAGAAAACGGGTATGTTAGTTTTTCTACAACCTTCTAAACCCCATTTTTAAACACTGGCACTTGTTTATTTCTGCAAAACTATTACAGACAATGAGGATCAATAAAGTTACTAAGGAAAGTGCTAATCTGAATTACTGCATCCAAATGGGACTGCCGATCGATATTGGATCGATAATTGTGAAGTCTATTTTGGGCCTGATTGTTCATTGATTAACTTATAGCCTTGGACATCCTTCAATAATTTTCTTACTTTGCAGTCAGTTCCAAGTATCTTATGAGAATTGGGAAAAAATACTTTTACCATCGAAGCCTTTGGACCCAACTGAGAAATTCCCAGCCAATGAAGATGAGAATGATATGACTATTATTGTGGATCAATCGTCTCAGAATTCACTTCCTATTCAGCCTTTAGTTCTAAACAAGGCACGAGTGATCCTGCACAGAATCAAGAAACTATAGAAAGAGGTGCAAAATGTTATGAATGCAATTAACAATATCTCTGATTTTTTTGATCATCTAACTTGGAGGACGAAAGAGCATTTTGATCACTCTGGAATATTGAAGGAAGTTTGATACGATTGATGAGGAAGATAGGATTGATAGAATAGGATTCTACTGAAGAATTTCCATACCGACCCATCAATAACCTCTTCGTTCATGTTCAATCAATGGGTGATATCTGAGGAGAAATAAGGACAGAATGGAAAGAGTAGTAGATTTACTTTTCCACTTGTATGTCCAAGTGTGTGATTTAATTTAAACTTATGTGCTTAGGTCACTTTCTAAATTTTCTTTTAGATCTCATTATAGTTGAGATTGAGCATAGGATGTTTGTTTTCGGCGTTTAGAGTGTTGTGGCATGGATTGCGATGCTGAATTGATGTATTGAGGTTGAGAAAATACAAAACTTATGTGTGTCGTGTAACATGTACTCTAACTCTTGGAATTTATATATATTTTTAAGCTTTTGTGTTGTGAATGTTTATTTGGGTTAATACATCATTTAATCACTTAAAATTTATGTCTAGAATGATTGAACGGATGTCGTCGAGCCTTGAAATTGATCAAAATCGCAAAAATCTTGAATAATTGGGGGATTAGAACGTAGACATGATTATGATAGTGAGTGCCAACAGAAGCATTCTAACTTTGAGATAGCATACTACGAAGCTCAGGCCCGACGTTACATAGGTGAGCCTGATGTTACTTTTCCTGAATGCCCCTGTTATACTCTGTATCAGCCCAATCTACTTGCTGACCAGAGAGATGAGGATATAGTATGGGACTTTGATATATGATAGTAATTGATGTACTTTTATTTTTTAATTTTGTAATAGAGATAGATGTTTGTGTGTTTGTACTTTCATTTTTATTTTTATGTTGCAATTGGATAATTTTCAATTATTATTAGAAATGTTTAGTGTTGTAGTTGAAATTTGCATGTTTAGTTATAATAGATGTTGATTAGTACTTTGTAAAATTGTAATGTGATGTGATTTTTATTTATATTTTAATATATTTGTTATTGTTTTTTGTTTATTATTGTGGATGTGTTAGCGAAATATTGTTTTTGTATAATGTTTAGTTTTGTACTTATTTTAAAATTTCATTACCTATTAAAATCTCTAATAAATTATATGTATAGAAAGCTCCTAGTATTACAGACCAGTTGAAGTTAAAATTTTGAGAAGGAACTGCAAAAATTTCAGAATGATGAAAATGCTTAAAATATAAAAGTATGAATTATATTTAGAATTTTCTTTCCACCTTTATCATTCCATATAGAAAAATTTATGTTTGTGGGAGAGAAGAAAAAGATTAACTATTAGATGTTCTCCATTTTAATATTTTAAAAAATTATTAATATAATTCTTTATAGTGAATTTAATTGAGGTAACTATATTTTGTAGATATTTAAATATTATAGTAGATTTAA
>JXCR01133419.1:13326-24600 GCA_002079205.1 Phalaenopsis hybrid cultivar
AATAAAAGTGCAGTAGAAAAGTACAAGAAAGATTATAAAATGCTGTAAATTGTAAAAGTGTACCTGACGAGTCTTCTCATTCCACCACCTAAAACTCAAAATGCATGTCAGAGCATTTATGTATGTAGAGCTGGAAAAGTAAAGTTTTGGAAACCTTCCTAACTCTATGTTGTGTATTGGGAGTCCTTAAATTTTAAGGATAATATTATTAAGCAAAACATATTAAATTTAATAGATCCCTAAGGTATTCACCAGGTTAAGAGTAGGGAGCAGGTCCATGCAACCTTCTTAATGTCTGGTAAAAGGCCTTGGGTCCATTTAAACTTTATTATGTTGCTTAATAATTCATCCTAAGAACAACCTGATGCTCAGTGAACATTGATGTCTTGATTATTCCCAAGAATAAGGTAAATGTCATTTACCTTTCAATTTGAAAATTGTGTGGGTGAAGACCCTTTAGGAGACAGATTAGTGTTATTAAGAACACTTAGCCAAATTTTAGTCCTAATTGCGCTTGTGGTGTTTTAGGAGAGTTTGATTATGTTGATTTTTCTAATCTTCTTCTAAGTGAATGTATTCAGTGTGTGTATTGATTTTGAAAAGATTTAAAAACTTTAAGTGATCATTATCAAGATAATTTAAACATCATTTTGATTATCAAAGAAGGGTGTGAAATCATTGATTTCCAAAGTTATACCCCTAAATTCAAGTCATTTTAAGCTAATGAAGTTTCCAAAATTTTGATAATTATGGGAATTATTCATTTATCTTCTAATTTGGCAAAGTGAAGTGGGTTTCTACCAATTAAGCCCATTTTTTATTTCAAATCATCAAATGAGTTAATTAATATCAGAAATTACCCATTTCCCATTTTCATTAAGCCTAAATGTTCATTATGGCCAAAATATCCAAAATTACAATTTTGCCCCTAAGGGTCCAAACATTCGTAATTTGTCAAATTTAAGTCAAATGACTTTGAAATTTTTATGTAACCTTACTGATAAGTCAGTTAAGACATCAGAGGAGAAAATGTGGATTTTCATAATTTAATTTAATTCATATAATTATTTTCATGCAAAAATATGCATCTTCAAAGAAAATTCCAAAAGATTATAAGAACAATTTCTAATCACTTGAAATTTTTATGTGAGCTAGCTCTATACCCGAAAGTCATTTGGCCAAAATTTCATAATTTTTTGAATTTCCTGTGATTTATTAAAATTAATTAAAGTTTTGGGGACTTTAATAAAATAAAATATTTGAAGTGTTGAAAAATTTGTTTTATATTTTTGGAAAATCTCTCTAAGGTCAAGAAACCTAGGGAAATTTATTTTGTATTTTTTTTTATATTTTTATCTTATTTTTTAAAATTATTTTGGTAAAAATTCTATTTTTCAGCCTTAAAAATCATTTTAAGGTTTAAAGATATATATCTTTATTTTTAGACCTTGGAAAAATATTCCAATGATTCCTAAGTGTTTAGGAAACAATTTGGAACATTTTCATGTGTTTAACATCTTATGATTTTTTTTTTATTTTTTAATTATTAAAAATTATTAAAAATAACCTAAAAATCAAGTTTTTATTTTAAATAAATTTTTATTTTTATTAAATCCCCCTGATATCAGAGAACTCAAAAAACTAAGTTTCATAATTTTTTGAGTTATATTTTGATTTTAAAAACTTAAGTGTTAATTTTAATAATGATCTTTAAAAATCAAATAAAAATATTAAATGATCTTCAAAATTTAAGTTTCAAATTTGATTGTCACTTTTAAAAATCAATTAAAAATTTTAAATGATCTCCAAATGACTTGAAATTTATATGGTGAGTTCTCTGACTCATGAGCCACAGTGAAGAACAAAAATCAAGTGAGTTTAATCTCTGTGTGCTTCAAATTAAATGTTTTAAGAAAACTAAGGATTGTTCAAAATAGTGACGTTTTGATTCTTAAGAATTATGAAATTATTTCCTAAGACTACTCTGGTATTAGTGAACTTACATGATTTTTTTTAGAATTTTCTAAGCCACATACAATTTTATATTCATGTTTGAATAGAAAATGTATAAAAATTTAGAAAATTAAAATCTCTATTTAAAGATCTCCTATGTCTTTGAAAAAATGTTCAAATTGTGCACCTAGACAGAGGTTACAACATATAAAAATTTGGGGTCAAGGTGACAATCCAATATGAATGGAGAATTGAAAAACCCTAACACTAATTGATTTTTATAAAATTAAATATGCATCAAATTAATATAAAAATAATTTGACATGATTCTCCTTTGTTCACTGATCAAATGGGTATTTTTATTTTATTTTTATGAATTTTTTATGCAAAGATATGGATTTTTGAAGTTTAGGGGTATTTTTTGAATTTATTAAATACCCCTATTTATTTATTCAAACCGCGGGCTGACTGGATCATCGGATCCGTCGAACAGCCACGCAGCGCGCTCCNTTAATATAAAAATAATTTGACATGATTCTCCTTTGTTCACTGATCAAATGGGTATTTTTATTTTATTTTTATGAATTTTTTATGCAAAGATATGGATTTTTGAAGTTTAGGGGTATTTTTTGAATTTATTAAATACCCCTATTTATTTATTCAAACCGCGGGCTGACTGGATCATCGGATCCGTCGAACAGCCACGCGGCACGCTTCTATTCGATGCCGCCTTCTGAGTCAGCTGCCACGCGTCCCGCCGTATGGTTCCAGAGGATCATCCGGCTTGATCTCCGCCATCCACTCAATACACGTGAGAATGGATGACATCCGTTCATCGTCCCCAATGGCCTTCACCGAGATCCGTCCTACCTAAAACCTTAATATATTTCTCATTTCTTAATGGATTTTAATTAATTTTATTTTAATTGTTTGTCTTGAAGAGACGAACACATCTGTATGGTAAACATACTATGAAATTAAGCCATAATAAATGGAGAGCTCGCGAAGGCTCGAGAGAGTGAGTGAGGTTATACCTTTGCTCCGAGAGGTTTGGCCTCAATCAGAGATTCTTCACACCTTTGTTGGGTCCCAAAGAGCTTAGGGATGAAGGCTCTGGCTCTGGTGTAAGGCCTATGTATGATTTCGACCACAGCCGATTTTGGGTGTTGGTTGAGAGCTATGGTAGAGGCTATTTCAGAGGGGGAATTGATGGGGGTTTGGCTTCCTTCACTGTTGTGAAGGTGTCGAGCCAATTTATTTGAAGTTTGGTACTATGTAGGTTAGGATTGAAGTTTGTCCTGGTTTCGGGCAGGAATTCAAACTCAAAATTGGATTTCTGTGGTGGAATTGGGAGAGGGAAATGGATTATAATGTGCTTAGGAACTCTTAGAGAAGTTCTCTGAGGAGTTTGGGAAGCCTTGGTGAAAAAAATTTCTTACTTCCCTATTCATGGTCGTGAGGGGGTATTTTATAGAAATTGGCCAAGGGGAACCTTGGCTGGCCAATTGAGGGGTTAGGCCCACTGCTTAGGTGTTAAGCAGAGGAGCTCTCAGCTCAATTTGGGCTGAGGTGGCTTGTTGGCATGAATTTGAGTGTTGGTCATGTGAGGGCTCACATTTTTGGGCTTTAGCTTGGGTTAAAGTGATTAACCAAGGGTTGGGTCATGGTTAAATCTTATAATGAGCAGTAAAAATGGCACCATAGGGTATTGAAATGTGGTATAGCAAGTACTTTGATTTAACCCCCTCTTTATCCCTTTAAAAATTAAAAAAAATATTTTTACCCATGAGATAAATATCAAGCTTAACCATGGGTTGGTGGCTGGCTTTAAACTCAACTCTAGAGTCTAGGATGAGTTAATGTAAGGTTCATTTGACCATACCAAGCTCAATTGGTTTGGATTTGGCCATAAGTCCAAGAAGGTCGAATGACCAAAGCATGTGTTTGGACTAGGTTAGACATGTCAAGCCCAATTAAATATTTAATTTGGTGTAAGAGACCATGAGGAACAACTTTCATGAAGGATGAAAGTCATTTTGAGGTCAATTGGCTAATCAATTTGGTGGATTTTTTATTTTTGACCCATTTTAAGCATGCTGGGCTGAGTTTGGGTCAAACTTGGGCTAGCCATGAGCTAAGTCCAAATTTATTGTTGTGGTTGGTGTAAAACATCATGATGAACAACTTTCATGAAGGATGACAATGGTTTTGAAGTTGATTTAATGGTCAATTTGGATGGATTTTGATGGTTTTTGGATTTAGACTCAAATTAGGCATATGGGGCTAATTTGGGTCAAACTTGAGCTAGCTTTGGACTAAGCTCAAATGGGTATTGTGTTTGGTCACAAATGACCTCATAAAGGATTTTCAACAAAAATTGAATGTCAATTTGAGAATTATTTTTTTTGGTCAAAAATGATCTCACAAAGGATTTTCAACAAAAATTGGATGCTAATTTGAGGTTTAGGGCATTCAATTGTTGAGATTTAGGGTGTTAGCCAATATCAGGGCTAATTTGGGGTTTTGGTCAAAGATTGGCAAATTGACCAAATTGGACTATGGTGTAGTTGGACAAAATGAAATTGAAAATATTTTGGATTTATTGGAGTTTTTTGGTAATTTTTGAAAATTTTGGATTTTTGGGCCATGGGGGGAATTTTGGTGATTTGGCCATTTTTTGAAAATTTTGTCAGTTTTGGCAAATTTGAATGTATTCAAAGTGTTTGGAATGATTTTTGATCAGTTTTGGATATTTTGGCCAAATTTGGGAATTTTGGCCCAATTTGGGAATTTTGGCCAAATTTGGGTCCCAAGGGTAGTTAGGTAAAGAGGTGCCTAGGGGCAAAAGACCAAGTTGGGCATTTCAAGTGCAATTGGGTAGATAACCATTTTGAATGAGTCATGGACCAATGAAGTCTCCATATTTAGGTCCCCATGTATTGGTCTTAGCCAGGGTATGGTGACGGTATGGTGAGGGTATGGTGAGGGTATTGTATACCTTAGCACCAAACCAACATCTAGGGTCAATCCTAAGGTCAAGTAGCCCTATAGAAACTCTCCTTGACTTCCCTCATAATGATCTTACCTACTAAGTGCTAGAGGTTAGGACCAATATGGGAACTTCAAGTTGAGTAAAGAGAAGATTTTTGAGTTTCTAATCGTGAGGGTACCTTTTCTACTTTTCTACGACTAGTCAGTAGAAAAGTCCTATGGCTAGACCTAGGCTATTAAAGAAATTTCTAGACCTCAACCAAAAGTGAGGTCAACAAATGGACGGTGTGTTGGGCAAGCACACCGCACGTATTGGTGTTGACCAACAAGATCAACAAGACCAATATAGATTTCTAGGTCATTAGACCTAGAAAGAAGTGTGAATTTGTGTCTGCTATTTGTTTCTGCTTGGGATTTTTTTTTTAACAAATAAGTGTCTGATCAAGGTAGGCAGTGGGTACTCTCACTGAGGATTGGATAGCGAGTTTTAAAGTTGTTAAGTGTGTTGTTTTTTTTTTTTATAATAGGGATCGACATTTAAAGGTTGACCTTAAAATGGGGATTCAAGATACGAATATTGATATCAAAGGAGAGTCAGACATTTTCAACTGACTTCTAATAGAAGAAATCAAAAGTGTAGGATTGATCTTAAAATAAGAATTGAAATTATTGGATCAATTCTTGAAGGATGTGAATTAGAAATATTGGACTGATTCGAGTGAAAATTATTGATCAATTTGGGAAAAGCATAAATCAGAAGTATCAAACTTATTTAATGTGAAAATTGAATTTATTGAATCAATTTTTCGAAAAGTTATGAATCAGAAGTATCGACCTGATTTGATGTGAAGATTGAAATTATCAGATCAATTATGAATCAGAAGTATTGAACTGATTCAAATTATCAGATCAATTTTAAGAAGTTATGAATCAGAAGTATCGAACTGATTAGATGAAAAAATTGAAATTATCGGATCAATTTTAACAAGTTATGAATCAGAAGTATCGAACTAATTTGATAAAAAAATGAAATTATTGGATCAATTTTTTAAAAGTTATGAATCAGAAGTATCGAACTGATTCAATAAAAAAAATTAAAATTATTGGATCAATTTTTGAAAAATTATGAATCAAAAGTATCGAACTGATTTGATAAAAAAAATTGAAATTATTGGATCAATTTTTTGAAAGTTATGAATCCGAAGTATCGAACTGATTCGATGTAGAGATTGAAATTATCAGATCAATTATGAATCAAAAGTATTGAACTGATTCAAATTTTCAGATCAATTTTCAAAAGTTATGAATCAAACGTATCGAACTAATTCGATGAAAAAATTGAAATTATCGGATCAACTTTGAAAAGTTATGAATCAGAAGTATCGAACTGATTCGATGAGAAAATTGAAATTATCGGATTTTTAAAAGTAGTAAATCAGAGTTATCGGACTGATTTAAAGTATCATGTGTTTCAGAAAGCATAATGTGTAGAAATTTATGTTATTTTGGAAAAAAATTTGCAAAATTTAATTGCAAGTATCATATAGAGTTTGTGACTCCATAGGGATATCACGAAAAAAATTGTGTAGGACGTGCAATTTTATGGGGATATAGACCGAACAGGGTCATACTGCACAAACAAGGAATCTCAAAATTGAGAAAACTTGTTCGACAAATTTAATTTGTTTTGTTTTGTTCTGTTCATTGTTACGAACCAATGCATAGTTTAGCACAGTCATTTTTACAATATATCATGTATATATCTCAAAGATGGAAAGTACATCATGTTATATGCATAACTAGTACATGTATGAGTACATAATATAAAGTACAAAACAAGTTGTCTTCATATCGTTGTTTGCATATTTATACATCTGCATGCCTACTAATAGAAGATCTTCTCGCAAACTGTGTTATGAGTTACTAAACAAGCTGACCTTCTAAGTTGTTGTTCTAGGATGGCCTAGTGGTGCAACGAGTTTATAACTCATATGGTTGCAACTCTTCAAGTTCCAGATCTGGCTGAAATCCGTATGGAGTTTTGTCATCACTCATCCTTCTGAAAGTTATCAACACTCGACGGTGTCGGACTCCCGGAATGCAATGTTTCGCCATATCGGCTCTGTTTCCTTTCAGAATTAGAACGGACCCTCTTGGTAAAGAAATTTCAACAGATCCCCGGAATTCACCTGGACCGATTATCTCTATATCTGTACCGAACACTATACTGCTCTCTAATATGAGGGAGACCGTATAGAATGGACGAACAAAATCGTGATGGTCAATATGTGGAGGGATACACTCCCCTTCTTCATAGATATTAATTATGCAACTATTGGGGATGCAATCTGCTGGAATTATGCCCCATTGGACCATCCATGTGACCATCCATTTTATCATGGGTGGCATTGGCTCCACCTACTCATGTTGTAAGATTCCTAGAAGATTTTCTTGTCGATCTATCTTATAATTGTAACAGCAGCCACATTGTATTGTAATGCGACTCTTGCCTCTCATCCATTTTTTAGGTTCGGAATATGTTCTTCCGGATAGTACTCTTGCTTTGCCTCTGATTCGGAGGTCAAACACACAATTAAGTACTTCTTGTTGCTCTGTAAGAGAAAAGACCTCTGTATATAATTCCAATCCCTCTAGAATATTAACATAGTCTCCATCGACTATTTCAAAATGTTCGAAAATAGTGCATTTAACTTTATGTATTTTTGCAAGCTCAACTTTTTTTGGATATGCTGGATAACGGGCTTCATCATTTAATCGATTATTAATAATTTGTTTCCATGTTAATGGTGGTATTAATTCCACCGGATTATACACCTCAATTTGAGTTGGGGCATGAAAAATGTCCCATGGATGATGTTGAACTGTGTTTGTATCATCGATCGACAAATCATCATATCTTATCAATTCATTGGCTGATGAGTAATCATCATAATTACCATATTGTCCCAGATGTAAGACATTGCAACCTGGGCATTCTACAAAGGCTCCTGTAGAATGTCCTTGTTCAAGTGTTGCAGAATGGCAAGTGGAACAAACCGAACTGGAATTGGAGTGAATCCATGCTGGTGATGGTTCCGGACGCTGTACTGATTGTACTTCATCCTCTGTCAACGGAAGACTGTCAGAAGACTCCCTCATGTCGACATTATACATGTATCCTTCCGGGATCGCAAATAACTTTGCTTTTTCTTTCTGCGCTTTGGCAAGAGCTCTTTGTTTTCTCCGATCAGCATTTCTTCGCTGAGTCCTACGCAATGAGGCGAAAGGTATTTTCTGATTGTCGGCAACTATCAAATTTCCTGCCGAAGTAGCTATCATGGAAGGCAAACGGCGGCTTGGCCCTTCCATTGGATCTTGTTCTTCAATAATCTTTCCCTTTTGAGGATGAGAGAATCCTGGTGCTGAATTTGAGCAATGAGGGCAATCCTCTTTTTCTTGTTCTCCAACAGCATCCATTAGTGGATTTTTGTATTCTACGTTGATATCATCAAATTTCATATCAAAGTTGATTATTCCGCCTTGAGGTACATCTTCTTCATTTAAACCGAGGTTTAAACCGTCTTTGAAGGCAAAGATCAGCCGCGGTCCTGGCATCTCCTTCTGAAATTAACAGGGAGACATCGGTGAGCTGGAATTGTTTATGAACCAGAACAAAACATAATTCAATTAACGTATATTTTATCTTGTTAATATATATGTAAAAAAGGACGGATGTAATATGCGATACTAAGAATTTTCATTAAATTTTGATATTGATTAAAAAAATTTATCTGGTCATAGACTTTTCAGGCCATATAAATAACCCCAGAACTATCTGAAGTTCACAAAAATTTTCATATGTACGCGGCAAACTAACAGCGACAAGCGTTGTCATGTCGCGTAGTAGGACTTTAGGTATCGTCCATTTATTGGAAGAATAGGCCTTTCTCCTCGAGAATTGATGAGTTGGTAAGCTCCTCCGGCGTAGACCTTCTCAATGACACAAATGTTCCCTTCCTAAGTCGGCTCAAATTTTCCACCTATCTTGCGACGTCCAAGAATAGGTCTTTTGAGAACAAGGACCAGGTCACCAATTTTAAATATCGTTGGGCGGACCAGTTTGTCATGAGCTCGTATCATCTTTGCTTGGTATAGCTTCAGATAATGTTGTGCTTGTAGGCGCTTTCCTTCAAGACTTTCAAGTTCTTCAAGTTTGAGCTTTGCATATTCTTCAGTTGTAAGTTGGTTTGCAATGGTGACTTTGAGAGACGGCGTCTGTATTTCTAATGGTAGTACGACCTCTGACCCGTACACGAGCATGTAAAGTTTACATTGAGTGGGAGTTCTGAACGTCGTTCGGTAGGCCCACAGAGCTTCTAGCAGTTTATTGTGCCAGTCTCGTTTGTATTCATTGAGTATTTTTTTCAAAATTTTGTACAAGTGTTTTGTTGAAGGCTTCAGCTAACCCATTTGCTTTCGGATAATAAATTGTGTAGTATCTCCAATCTATCCCGTGTTTTCTGATGAAATTGTTGATTTTTGTGCTCTTGAAAGCATATCTCCAATCTATTCCGTGTTTTCTGATGAAATTGTTGATTTTTGTGCTCTTGAAAGGTGTCCCGTTATCAGAGATAATTCTTTCAGTTCGTGTTTTCTGACAAAGTTGTTGATTTTTATGCTCTTGAAAGCTGTCCCGTTATCAGAGTAATTCTTTGTGGTACACAAAAACGGTAAACGACTTGGTCTTTGAAGAACAGTTGGACATGTTGAGCTGTAACCTCTCGTAGTGGAACTGCCCCTGCCCATTTAGAGAGCTAGTCTGTCGCTGCAAGTATGAATCTATGTCCTTTGAAGGATGGAGGATCTATCGGACCCACTATGTACCCCAACACTCGAATGGCCACGAGGCAATAGTTGGGTGTAGCACATTCGGTGGTTGGTGGTACCACTCCATGTATCTGGCACTGACCCTTTATAGGATGGAGGATCTATCGGACCCACTATGTCTGTACCCCAACACTCGAATGGCCACGAGGCACAGTGTAGCACATTTGGTGGTTGGTGTAAAACCACTCCATGTATCTGACACTGGTGACATTTTTTCACTGTATCCATGCAATCAGACATTATTGTTGGCCAATAATATCTGAGTCTTTTGATTTTCATTTTCATCTTTGGTCCCGACGGTGAGTGCCACACAATCCAGCATGTATTTCTTTGACAATATCCTGTGCCTCGGCTCTGCTCAAACACCGATTCGGCATGTATTTCTTTGACAATATCCTGTGCCTCGGCTCTGCTCAAACACCGTAGCCACATTACCACACAATCCAGCATGTATTTCTTTAACAATATCCTGTGCCTCGGCTCTGCTCAAACACCGTAGCCACATTTGGATCGAATGATCTTTTATAAAGAGCTACCATTTATGAGAGCATATGACAAAGCTCTCTTTGTAATCTGGTTTGCTTCGGACTTATCCTCCCCGTGCCTCGGTTCTGCTCAAACACCGTAGCCACATTTGATCGAATGATCTCCTATAGAGAACAACCATTTATGAAGCATATGACAAAGCTCTCTTTGTAATCTGCTTCAGACTTATCCTCTGGCAGCTTTCCAGTATGCAAATATTCTTATAATGTCTTTCGCCAATCTTCAGACTTCTCCTCTGGCAGCTTTCCAGTATGCAAATATTTTATTAATGGCTTCCGCCAATCTTCGTTGATATTTACAATTGCAACAGCTTTCCAGTATGCAAATATTCAATCAATGGCTTCCGCTAGTCTTCGTTGATATTTACAATCACATTTATTGCGTCTTCTTCTTTTCCAAGTTTATGTAGGGTTTCTATGTCAATCTTGGATAGAACTTTTCTGCCCTGTACTGTGAATTCTATGGAGTCCTCCATGGGACATGCCAATTCTTTAGCGAGTTTTGCTAGAGCGTTGGCATGCGCATTATCTACCCAAGGAATCTGATAGAAAGTCACGTTAGGAATCTGCTCCAGCAGTTTCATCGTGTATTGGTAATTTCTGACAGTCTAGGCTTCAAAATTCTGTATTGTCCAGCAATTTGTTGAATGATGAGTTGGGAGTCACCGTAGATGGAAATATCTTTTATGTCCGTTAAGATTGCCAACTTAAATCCTATAATTAAAGCTTCATATTCTGCTTCATTATTGGTGCAAGGCTCTGTCAGGTGGTACGAGAATCTCAGCATACCCTTATCTGGAGTGATGAAAATCAGACCAACTCCTGCTTTGCCTGGTATGATTGTGCACGAGCCTTTGTCTTTTCTGGCTGAAGAAGCACCGTCAAAGTACATCTCCCA
>JXCR01133420.1:0-19459 GCA_002079205.1 Phalaenopsis hybrid cultivar
CATGAAGTTGGTATCCATGAAGATGCTGCCTACTACGGGCCTCCAAAGAAGACTGTCTTCTCACGCAAGATTTTGACAAAAAAAGATTAAAATTTAGAAGAATCACAAAAAGGAGGCCATACAACTCCGCTTCAACAATCTTCTACCACTCCCTTACAATGAGTTGGTGGAGGTTCTTCTAGTTCGCGCACCCGAGGTCGAGGCCGAGGAAGCGAACAAAGAAAGATCAATTTAATTGTTGAACGGACTAGGCCAACCATCAACATTGGTGATGAAGACAGTTCTAAAGATGAAATAATGATAACAAAGCAGAAGAAACTCAGTACGAGATATCCCTAGAAGATACAGAAAAGAATGAATATGAAAAAATGTATGATCGGATAAACCATTATGTGAATACTATGACCCTTACTCCGATTCTCCTGCAAAAGGTCGAGAGTTTAGAGGTAAAGGAAGTCCGTAGTGTTGGTTTGAAGTCGATCAAATTTATCGTGCATCTACCTCTACTGAGCTTGAAAAACATGTAAATTTGGATGATGATTCTAATGAATTAATGGAATTGCCTTTTGGTTACTTCTCGCCTTGTGTTCAAAAGTTAATTCAACAGGGACATTTACCAAAAGATAAATTTCAACTTTTTGAAAAACTATGGAATACTAAAAGTCAAACTCCCAATTAAAAAGAATGTCTCAGATTTTGTACAGTTGGACCAGTCGATGATTCTGAATTTTGCATGGTTGTTACTAGTGAGTCAGAAGAGGATTGTCTTGACGTAGAGGATGACTCTACTGATCAACCAATAGAAGATGCTCAGCCAGAATTTGGGGAGGAAATTAAATCTACTATCGATGAATTGAAATATATTAACCTTGGAACTAAAGAACGACCACGTCCTACATTTATAAGTTCTCTACTTGATGACGAAGAATCTGCAGGATTGGTCAAACTATTAATAGAATTCAAAGATTGCTTCGCATGGAGCTACGATGAAATGTCAGGACTGTCAGCAGAGGTTGCAGTCCATAACTCAGGGTGGACAAGAATATAACCCCAGTAAAATAGGCTCCCATGAGAATGCGCCTCGAAATAGAACAACAAGTCATCGCCAAAGTAAAAAAGTTGATAGATGCCAACTTTGTTAAAGAGGAAAAATACCCCACATGGTTAGCCAATATTGTACTTGCTAAAAAAAAATGGGCAGATCCGCATTTGTGTCAACTTCAGGGATTTAAATAAAGCATGTCCAAAAAATGAGTTTCCACTACCTATTCCAGAAATGATGGTGGACATCGCTTCGACACACAAAATTTTCTCCTTCATGGATGGATCATCAGGATACAACCAAATCAAGATGGCTCTAGAAGACGCAGCCCTCATGGCCTTTAGAATGCCTATTGGGATTTTCTGCTACATAGTTATGCCATTTGGACTAAAGAACGTCGGAGCAACATATCAGCGTGCAATGACGAAGATTTTTTACGACCTCATTCACAATCAAGTAGAATGCTATGTGGATGATTTGGTCATCAAAAGTAAATAAAAAATAGACCATTTGTACGATTTGAGGATCATGTTCAAACGAGTACGACAATACAATCTCAAAATTAATACCTTAAAGTGCGTCTTTGACCTTACCTCCGGGAAATTTCTAGGATTCGTTGTCCGTTATCGGGGAATCCAGATCGACCCAGATAAGGTTAAAGCTATCTTGGAAATGCCTCCCTCTAAAACTTTGAAACAGCTACGTTCCTTCCAAGGGAAGTTGGCATATCTGAGACGCTTTATTTCTAATCTTCAAGGTAAGTGTCTGCCTTTCTCGGCATTTTTTAAAAAGGACGCCAAATTTATTTGGGAAGGGAAATGTCAGTGGGCTTTCAAGGAAGTTAAACAATATTTAATGACACCTCATGTTTTGGCAGCCCCTATCACAGGGAAACCTCTGATACTTTATACCGCAGCTTTAGATGACCCTCTTGGAGCCCTCTTAGCCCAAGTCAATGAGGAAGGTAAAGAAGATGCGCTCTACTACTTGAGTCGTCGTCTAATACCGACAGAGATAAGGTATCCACCTATTGAGAAGCATTTTTTGGCGTTAATTTTTGCCGCTCAAAAGCTTAGACATTACATGCTTTCTCATAAGATTACCCTGATTTTGAAAGTTAATCCATTGCAATATTTGATGACCCGACCAACACTCTCCGGACATTTAGCAAGATGGTCAATGATCTTATTGCAGTTTGATATAACTTTTGTTCCCCTTCGTGCTATCAAGGGACAGATACTAGCAGACTTTCTCGCTGCACACCCACTGTCAGCTGAGTCCTCTCTCAACGACAAGTTACCAGACGAGAAAATACTACAAATGAAATTTTATGGTGCGCAGCGCTGGGAAATGTACTTCGATGGTGCTTCGTCAGCCAGGAAAGACAAAGGATCAGTCACAGTTATACCAGGCAAAGCAGGGAGCGATTTGATCTTTATTACGCTAGATAAAGGTATGTTGAGGTTCTCATACCACCTGACAGAGTCGTGCACCAACAATGAAGCAAAATATGAAGTTTTAATCACCGGATTGGAATTGGCAATCTCAATAGATATAATAAACATTGTCATTTATGGTGACTCTCAACTTGTCATTCAGCAGGTTGCCGGACAATACATAATTCTAAAACCAAGACTAGCAGAGTACCATCAGTACACAATGAAGCTCCTGGAGCAGATTCCTGAGGTGACTTTCTGCCAAATTCCTCGGAGAGATAATGCCCACGTCGATGCTCTAGCAAAACTCGCTAAGAAAATGGCGTGTCCCCCGGAGGATTCCACTGAAGTCACGGTTCAGGGAAGACGAGTCCTGTCTTGAAACGACTTCGAAACTTTACACAAGCTTGGAAAAGAAGAAACAATAAATACAATTACGGACATCAAAAAAGATTGGCGCAAGCCATTAATAGAATATTTGCATACTGGAAAGCTTCCATAAGACAATTATGTGGTGCACCACGTCAAAAGAAGGGCTATGTCTTATGCCCTAGTCGGAAATGTTCTCTACAGAAGTTCGTTCGACCAAATGTGGCTACGGTGTTTGAGCAGAGCTGAGGCACAGAATATTGTCAAAGAAGTACATGTCGAATTGTATGGTGCTCACTAGTCAGGGCCAAAAATGAAAAGGAAGATCAAAAGACTCGGGTATTATTGGTCAGCAATGATGTTCGATTGCATGGATACAGCCAGAAGATGTCATCAATGCCAAGTGCATGGGGTGGTCTTACACCAACCTCTGAATGTGTTATACCCAACTGTTGCCTCGTGGTCATTCAAGTGTTGGGGCACAGACATAATAGGTCAAATAGACCCTCCATCCGCCAAGGGGCACAGATTTATACTTGCCGCTACAGATTACTTTTCCAAATGGGCAGAGGCAGTACCGTTACGTGAGGTTACGGTACAACACGTCCTTCATTTTTTTAAAAATCAAATCGTCTACCATTTCAGAGTACTGCGAAGAATAATCTTTGACAATGGGACAGCTTTCAAAAGTACCAAGATCAACAATTTCATTAAAAGACATGGGATAGATTGGAGATCCTCTACAATTTACTATCCCAGAGTAAATGGTCTAGCTGAAGCTTTCAACAAGACAGTATTACAGATTTTGAAGAAAACACTGGATGAAAACAAAAGAGATTGGCATAACAAACTATTAAAAGCCTTGTGGACCTACCAGACGACTTTCAGGACTCTCACTCAGTGTACACCCTATATGCTCGTGTATGAGACCTTGCCCGTGCTACCACTAGAAATTCAGACACCATCTCTCAAAGTTGTCGTTGCCAACAACTCACAACGGAAGAAAGCGCAAAACTCAGACTTGAAGAACTGGAGAGTCTCGAGGGAAAACAACTAGAAGCCCAACAACATTTAGAGCTCTACCAGGCAAAGATGGTACAAGCCCACGACAAATTGGTCTGCCCAAGGACATTCAAAGTTGGTGACCTCGTACTTGTGCTCAAAAGACCTATTCTTGCACGCCGCAAAATAGGTGGAGAATTCGAGCCAACTTGGGAGGGAACATTTGTCATTGATAAGGTCTATACAGGAGGACCCTACCAGTTAGTGGACTTTCAGAGTGAAAGACCCATGTTACCAATAAATGGACGATACCTGGAAACCTATTACGCAACCTGATGCCGCTCAATGTCGCTTGCCTCTGCTTTCTTTGAAACTTTGAAACTTTGATTGTTTTAGGGTTATATATGTGGCCAAATGTCCATGACCAGGTCCAAATTTTGTAATAAACCTCATTATAATGAAAATTTTGAGAAAATTTTTGAACTTCACACATTTTCTTTTCTACTTTTGAATTTAAATATTCTACTAAATTAAACAAAACTCGCACATAAAATGAATAATCTTCTTCTCCAAAAAAAACTAAAATTTACTTTAATAAATACTTTGTTTTGTTCCTGTTCATGCCAAGTTTCGGCCCACCGACGTTTTTCCTGTCGCTGCAGAAAAATGTTAGGACAGAGGCTGATCTTTGCCTTCCAGGACGGCTGGAACCTCGCACTGAATGAAGAGATGGTCCCGCAAGGAGGTGTCATAGATTTCAATGTGGATTTTAATCAAGTTGATACGGCCTACGAGTGTCCTCTAATGGACGTAGTCAACAGTAAAGAAAAGAAGGGATTGCCTTCACTATTGAGGGTAACCACTTAAGACAATGTGTCACGCAAAGGTAAAAACATGATAGAGGAACGAGATCCGATGGAGGGGCCCAGCCTCTGCCCTCCATGGTAGCTACTCCAGCAAGGGACCTGATAGCTGCCCATAATGAACAACTACCGAATACTTTGCTCCGCAAGACGCAGCGCAGAAATGCCAGCCGAAAGAAATAGAGAGCCTTTCTGCGATAGGAACGTAAACGCCAGAGAGACATAAACAGTTTTCTTACCCCCACTCCCGAGGGACATATTTACAACCCAGATCTGAGAGAAACTTCTGTCAGCCTGCCCACTACAGATGAAGAGTCAAGATTTGTGACAGAATCAGATGTGCTCCCAGTTCCAGATATCTTATGCAGGGGTTGCCCAACATGTAACTTTGAGGTACCAGTCGGGACATCAGTCACGAGCGCATTTGTAGAATGCCTGGATTGCAACGTTCTGCATCTACAGCATTTCAATATATTAGAAGAATAAACTTCAAGCACCAACGAGTCTCAGACTCCAGACTTCGCGATAAATGAATCATATGTCCCACAGAGGATGGATTAGCACGCACCATGGAGCCCAGGGTCATACATCCCACTAGAGGCTGAATCTCATATTCTGGATCGAACAACACCAGTTTGGGTTCCCACCGAGGCCCGAAAGAAGGAACGTCTGTGGCAGCTGCCAACTCCTGGTATGTTAGAATACTACAAGATAAGCAAAGTAAATAAAAGAGAATTCTAGTTCTATGAAGAAGTTCAAAGAAAGTTCGTCAACATATTGGAGGGCCTGGAGCTATATATCAGGGTTTTCTCTAAAATTGATGAAAGAAGAATTCTGGACTGCATCTTTGATTTAGGGACAGAGGTCGAGCGGGCCTTCTCATGGAGAGGACATATTCCGAGATGAAGAAATGGATGAGGGGAAAGGGAAGAATCAACATCCAATGCGGCTGTTGTTATAACTTCACGAACGACAGACAAGGGAATCCGCCTGGGATCCTCAGATACGACCAAGTGGATCTGTTGCCACCAATGATCAAATGGACGATCAAGAGAATGGTCAAGTGGAATATTCTACCCGCTACTTGCATTCCTAACAGTTGCATCATTAACATTTANCAATTGCTGATATTAAAGGAATCAGTCCTTCAATTTGTATGCATAGAATTTATATGGAAGAGAACTGCAAACCCAGGGCTGATCCGCAAAGGATACTAAATCCTGTTATGAAAAAAGTTGTTAAGAAAGAAATTTTAAAGTGGTTAGATGCTGGAATTATCTACCCTATTTCATGTAGTGCAAGGGTTAGTCCAATTCATTACGTTCCTAAGAAAGGAGGAGTAACTGTAACTGTAAATGAACATAATGAGTTATTACATATTAGACAAGTTATAGGGTGGTGAATATACATTGATTATATAAAATTAAATCTTGCCACTAGGAAAGGTTGTTTTCCATTACCGATTTCTAGATCAAATGCTAGATAGACTGGCTGGGCACAAAAATTTTTTTTTTTATGGATATATTGGTTATCACCAAGTTCAAATATCTCCTGAGGATCAAGAGAAAACAATGTTTACCATTCCTTATGGCACTTTTGCATTTAAAAGAATGTTCTTTGGTTTATGTAATGCCCCTGCTACATTTCAAAGATGTATGATGGCAATTTTTTGTGATTTTAATTATGAAGGGATTCAAGTATTCATGGATAATTTTCAGTGTTTGGAACTTTATTTGGCTCATGTCTAGAACATTTATCTAAAGTTCTTAAGCGTTTTGAAGAAATAAATTTAGTCCTTAATTGAGAAAAATGCTAATTTATGGTAGCAAGAGGAATTGTATTAGGTCATCAAATATCAAAAAATGGTATGGAAGTAGATCTTGCTAAAATTCAAGTGATCGCTAATTTACCTTATCCAACAAATATCAAAAAATGGTATGGAAGTAGATCCTACTAAAATTCAAGTGATCGCTAATTTACCTTATCCAACAAAAATGTAAGAGAAATTAGGAGTTTTTAGGACATCTTGGATTCTACAGATCATATATTAAAGACTTTTTAAAGATTATTAAGCCTTTATGCCATTTACAAGAGAAAAATGCAATTTTCAATTTTGATGAGGAATGCCTAAAAGCTCTTAATTTATTAAAAGAAAAATTAATCACTACACCAATTATAGTTTCACCAAACTGGAAAAAACCTTTTTAATTGATGTGTGATGCTAGTAATTATGCTATAGGAGTTGTTTTAGGACAAAGATATGATAAAATTTTCAAAGTTATTTACTATGCTAGTAAAACTCTCTTAGAAACTCAGATTAATTATACAACAACTGAAAAGAGTTATTAGCAATAGTATATGCTTTTGATAAATTTAGATCATGTTTAATTGAAACTCATGTATAGTGCATGCAGATCATTCTGCTATTAAGTATTTCATGAAAAAGAACGATGTTAAACCTAGACTTATAAGATGGATTCTTTTTTACAAGAATTTGATTTTGCAATAGTAGATCAGAAGGGGATTGAAAATCAAATTGCTGATCATTTATCCAGGCTTGAATTAGAAAAACCGCTCTATTTTGAAAAAAAAATTAAAGAACATTTTTCAGATGAAAATTTGTTCACTATTAATGAGTGGCTTGTTTCATGGTATTCTAACATTGTGAACTTTATTGTTAGTGATATTATACCTTAGTGAATGACATACCAATAGAAGAGGAAAGTTATTTCTGAAGATAAGACTTATTTTTGGGATGACCCATTTTTATATAAATAAGAAAAATATCTGATTATTCGAAGATGTGTACCACTAGAAGAAACTTATGAGATTATCCAACAATGTCATAATTCTAATTTTGGGAGACATTTTGGTGTTGATAAAACATCATACAAAATTTTACAATCTGGATTTTTTTACCTACATTTTTTTAGAGATGTTAATTCTTATATCAAAACTTGTGATAAATGTCAAAGAGTAGGCAATATTTCTAGAAAAAATGAGATGCCCCTAAATTATATGATAGAAGTTAAAATATTTGATGTTTGGGGATTAGATTTCATGGGACCATTTATACCATCTTTCAAAAATTTATATAATCTGTTAGCAGTGGACTATGTATCCAAATGGATAGAAGTTGTTGCTTTACCTCGATGTGATGACAAATTATTGCAAAATTTTTGAAAATGAATATATTTTGTAGATTTGGGATGCCAAGGGTTATCATTACTGATGGGGGATGTCATTTTAGAAATGTCATAATGAAGAAGTTATTAAAGAAATATCATATAAATCATAGGATTGCTACAGCTTATCATTCTCAGACAAGTGGTTTGGCTGAATTATCCAATCGGGAAATTAGAAGAATTATGAAAAAATTTGTGAATCCAACAAAAAATGGATTGGTCAGTCAAACTTGACTATGCTTTGTGGGCTTATAGGACTGCATATAGAACTCATACAGGAATGTCTCCCATATAGGCTAATATTTGGGAAAGCTTGTCACTACCAATTGAACTTGAGCATAAAGCATATTGGGCAATTAAAGAGTTCAATTATAATTTGAAAGATGTTGGTGAGAAAAGGATGTTACAATTAAATGAGCTTGAAGAGATAAGGAATGAATCTTATGAGAGTGCTAGGATTTATAAAGAAAAATTAAAATAATTAAAGAGTTCAATTATAATTTGAAAGATGCTGGTGAGAAAAGATTATTGCAATTAAATGGCTCAAAGAGATAAGGAATGAATCTTATGAAAGTGCCAAAATTTATAAAGAAAAGATGAAGATGTGGCATGATCGAAGGATTCTTACTAAAAATTTTCAACCAAGGCAACAAGTTTTGTTATATAATTCAAGGTTAAGATCATTTCCAGGCAAACCTAAGTCCAGGTGGATGGGCCCATTTATTGTGATTAAAGTTTATCCTTATGGAGCTGTGGATAATAAAGTCCAAAATATCGAAAATCTTTAAAGTGAATGGACATAGATTGAAACCTTGTTATATAGGAGACCAGTAGAAGTTTAATGATGGAATAATGTTGGGTCAACTAGAGTAAGCACTGGTTACATCGGGCTGACGACCTAAAACCAAGCGCTTTGTGGGAGGTAACCCATAAGTATCAGTGTGTTTTTATTTTTATTGTTACTTTATGTGTGATTAAAAAAAATTGGGGTAGTATTTTTTTAGACTATTATGTGTTAGTATTGATTTTAAGACTTAAATTAGTGATTTGAACATGTTAAAATGAGAATTTGGACGTTAAGTTGACTTGTGCAAAAATGTGCACTGGCGCTTAAGCGCGACAGTTTAAAAACATGTGCAAAATTAATATTCTAAAAAGGAAAAACTTCTTAGAAGTTTGCAAAAAACTTGTCTTGGCAGTTTCTAAACATGTCTAGGAGTTATTGGAAGAATTTAGGCCTATAAATAGAAGGGTTTAGTGAAGGAATTTCACCCCAGATCATTTCTAGCCCTAAAAGTCTAAGAGAGATAGATTTTAAGATGATGTCTATGGGAAATGGATTTGAAGAAGAAGGAAGAGACCGTAAGGAATAAATTCATTATTCAAAGTACACAAGAGATGTATAACGATTTCTTAGCCGTTAGTATTTAAGGGATATCAGAGAAAATCAACAAAATTGAAAATACCATGTCTGTACTTGAGACCAAGGTATTGGAAATTCATGCACATCTGGAGCATATTGGATGGCAATTGAAAATGCAATTTAGTCACACATGTTATATAGAGGAAGTGGATAAGGAGATTTTTCATAAGAAAAAGTGGATTGAAGAAGATTGCATCAGGGCACATCACCATCGTTAGTTTTATCAACTTTATATTCGATTTGCCCCAGGAGAGACTAATGAAAGACCTGAATTTATTCCTTCTAATGAAGAATGGAATTAAGTTCTATGTTTGTTTTTGTGTGATTAAAGTTGTTGTCCTTTTAGTGTTTTTAGTGTTTAAGACATGTGTTAGTGTTTATGTTACTTATGTGTTTAATTGTGAATGTGTGTTAAGTGTTTTGTACATCTGGAAAATTTTCTCATCCGAGATTATTTAGAGTGAGAATTAAGTGTCAATAGTACTTGTACTTATTTTTTAATTAATATAAGTTTGTTTTTGTGAAAATTTTGTGTTGTTCTAGCTTTGAATTGAAATAATTATTAAAGAAAATTTTAAGAGAGAGAGGAGTTATAGAAAGTTGAAAATAGTCAATTAATTGCTATGAGACCATTTAGGGGTGGTTTACTTAGGTAAATAGTGCATTTTACCTAAATTTAAAGATTTCAAAAATAATGCACTAGCGCTTAAGCACCACATCTCGCACTTAAGCGTGAGCTAACCCGAGAGGGAGGCGCTTAAGCGCCACTTACCCGTGCTTAAGCATCGGTCCATGAAAATCGGTTCGGAACGGTTAAAAGTGAAATTTCAGTCCGAAAACACCATTTTTAACGCCTCCCGTCATCTTCTACTTCTCAAAATCATGATTTTAAAGGGCTAGGGCACATCTAAAGTGAAGATTTTTTTGTGGAATTAAGTGAAATTTGCTAAATCTGAGTTCCTTGAGGTAAGAGCTTTACTTCTATGCAAAAATTTTGGATTTTCACCATGTATTTTGAGTACATTTGTAGAAATTTGAAAATTATGTATTCACGGTGAAAAATGAGGAAAAATTTATGGAAATTGCATAGTAAGTGTAGTTTAAGCTTTTGAAAGTTTAGTTTAGTGGTTTAGTCTTGATTTTTGAAGTTACTGTTGGAATTTATAAAATTTGTAGAATGGCACCAAGAATGAAGAGGAGTAAAGGGAAAAGCCCATTTGATTTGAGTAAATTTGTTAGTTTAAAAGCTCAAGATCAGTATAGTGATGCATTGCAATCACGCAAACTGATTCAGGAGTGATGTTTTAGAAATCTAGGCAGAAACGTGGAAAACTTAATTGTTCGCCAACAGTGGGAAAAATTTTGTTATTTCTCTACTGTGGTGGTTAGTTTGTTGTGACGGAGTTCTATCCAAATCTCCCTGAAGCTGAAGACAATCGAGTTATGGTTTAAGGAAAGTTGGCACCTTTTTGGTCAGAGGACCAACGGATACTTTATGTTTTTTATGCAAATTATAGTCCTACTAAAGCGGAGTTTGACGAGATTATTTCATACTTGACTATTGGGAGAGGACTTTGGAAGATAACTGATGAAAGGAGAGTAAATTTCACAACTTCAAAGTTATGTGCACCTTCAAAGGCCTGACACTATTTCATTTCTTCTCATCTGCTTCCGACCAACCATCTCAGTGAAGTGACCAGAGAAAGAGCGACGTTGAATTATTGTATTCAAGAGGGAAAGCTCATCAACATTGGAGCTTTGATTTGTCAGACTATCATCAGTTCTGCTACAACTGTTAATACTGTAGGTCTGGGATTTTCTTCCTTAATTTTTTCTTTGTGTGAGTAGACTAGAGTTAAATATGATAGCTAGGAGGAAGTATTATTACCTCTAAAGCCCATCACTAAGGTTAATGTGAAGAATTATTCTGAGCATTAGATTTTTGGCTGGAGAGGAGGATTTTCCAGGAGCTATGGAATGGAAACGCCTGCTGCATCTATCTCTACTGCTTCTTCATCTAGACCATCTACTTCACGTGCTTCTACATCTGGAGGTGAGTCTACTGAGACCCAAGATCAATTACTGCAGAGGATGATGGATAATATTAATTTTACCATCGATAGGGTACAAAATTTATAGCGTTTTGCAGAGCATACTGATAGGTATAATAAGAGAAAAAGTGATTATGAAGAGAAATTTCACTCATCTANCTCTCAACGACGAGTTACCAGATGAGCAGATACTACAGATGGAATTTTCTAGTGCGCAACGCTGGGAAATGTACTTCGACGGTGCTTCATCAGCCAGGAAAAATAAGGGATCAGGCACAGTTACCAGGTAAGGCAGGGATTGGTTTGATTTTTATTACGCCAGATAAGGGTATGTTGAGGTTTTCGTACCACCTGACGGAGCCATGTACCAATAATGAAGCANGGCTTGCTACATTTGCATCTGTGTGTTGATTCAAACTATGTGATGTGGTTTGGAATTTTATATTTAAGTGAGAATTATGATGTGATGTGTTTTCATGTTTAGGACTTGATACATGTACGTATGTTTACTTGTTTAGATATTGTGATGTGTGAGACTTTTATTTTTAATTGTATTGTAATGTTTGTGTTTGATAGTAGTTTGTTTTAAAATTTTAGGGTAGTAACTATTGTTTTGTGTTTAGTACTGTGATTTTGTTGGTTTAGAACTTAACTTAATTCTATATTTGTTGTAAAGTTGAAAATCTTGCTAACTTATATCTTAAATTTAAATTTTCTGAAACTACTACCCTGTATTTTTCTTTTATCATGTTATTGTGTTTGTTTTTATGCTGAGATCATGAAATCAAGTTAGTGTGTATGTTTGTTTTTATGTTTATACCCACTGTTTAGAAATCTATTGAATCCCTACATGTTAAATTGAAATGAAAATATAGAAAATTTGATCAAAAATTAATTTTACTCCTATTTTTAGTTATATACTTGTATCATTAGGATTTAAAATTCCTATTAGCATGTTATTTTTAAATTGGCATTCCTCCTTATATATATTTTATGCTAAACTGTTTAATCTGTTAAAAATTTAAGTTTGGGGGGATGAAAAATATTTTAAAAAAACTAGAATTTTATTTATTCTCAAATGTGCTCCAAGTGAATTTGATTTAAAAAGAAAAAAATTGATTATGTATATGAATTTATATTAGGGAAGTAAAATTTGATTTTAGAAACGAGTAAGAAAATATAGTTAAAATTTTTAGTAATGAAGAAAAACTTTAAGTTAAAAAGTCCTTAGATTAGAAAATGATTAATATAAGTAACTATCTTTAGTAAGAAAATTGTATTTTTGAAAAATTTAGATAATTTAGACTTTTATTTTTAATACTTAAATTTATTTTAATAAAATAATTTTCTAAACTATTATTATAATTATAAGTAAAAGACTTATATCAATACTTAGCTTTAGGAAAGGTGAAATGGAATTCAAAATCATTAAAGACCTATCCAGATCTACTAATTCTTGCATGAAAAAGAAAGAAAAGAAAAAGAAAAAGAACAAAGAGAAAGAAAAGAAAAAAAAGAAAAAGAAAAAGAAAAAGTGAAAAAAAATTAGGAAGGAGAAGCTTGAGGATCAGTGCCTAATCAAAAATTTGTTCTACATTTGATCTTTTTAAAGTATAAGACTTGCGAAACTCTTAAGCTTATAGATATAATATAGTAAGTAAAATTATTTGTAATGAAAATTTTTAAGTGGAGATAATAAAAGAACTAAATTCTAAATTTTGAAAAGCTACAATACATTTTTGAATTAGACAGAAACTCATATTTTCATCTTTCTTAACTTTAAGAATTTCTAAACTTTAAGTTGGTCTAATTTACTGAATATTTTTTCTAAATTAGACTGATATATTTCTAAATCTAAATTTTAGTAACTTCTAAAGAAACTCATATACATATCATACATATGTAGTTTTTAAAGATTGGAGTGTCACTTGAGGACAAGTAACATTTTAAGTTTGGGGGATTTTGATACACCTAAAATATATCTTAGACACATTTTTATACCTATTTTTGAGATATTGTGCTTTAATGGAAGGTGTATTTTTGTTTTTTTTTTTTGCAGATACAAATAAAAAGGTGAAAAATGCTTAAAGGAGTGAAAAAGAATCAAATTTGGAGCAGAAAGGTGAAAAATTTGCAAATGAGTTTTGGCGCCTAAGCGCCAGATCCGACACTTAAGCGCTGGTTAAACAGAGAAGACCGCGCCTAAGCGCCAGAGGTCTCGCGCTTAAGCGCCTGTCGCATTTACTAGAAGACTAAAGTTGGTTTATGTAAATTTTGAAGAGGTTTTTGAGGCACCCATTGGCTTAATAGATGGTTATAACCACCATGGACGAAAATTATCATAAAAGGATGCATCTGTTTGGGAAATACATCAAATTGAGACACATTTTAGAGTTTCCTAGGCACCTCTTGGAAAACTATAAAAGAAAGAAGAGAAAACTCTGAAAATAGTCCTAAAAAGGTCCGAAAAGGTGTGGAGTCCTGAAGTATTGGAAAGTTTTGAAAGTTCTCATTTGGGGAGTTAGTTCGGAGAGCTTTTCAGGCACCACTTTTACTTTTATTTTATCCTTTTTGTTAGTTTATTTTGAGTGATTTTAAAGACAAGAGATTCAAAGGAACTTCAAGAGTTTGGTGGAGGACTTGAGATAAGTTTTTATCTTTCTGTTTTGATGCTACTTTTGGTTTTAATTGAGACTTGTTGTTGGTTTAACAATGATTTCTACTTTTAAACTAAAAGACTACTTTTAGTTTTAATTAATGTATTGTTGGTTTGACAATGATTTCTACTTTTAAACTAAAGTATGGTTTTGTTTTCTCCATACAATATTGTTGGTTTGACAATAATTTCTTCTTTTAAACTAAAGTGTGGTTTTATTTTCTCCATAAATATTGGTTTGACAATGATTTCTACTTTTAAACTAAAGTGTGATTTTATTTTCTCCATGGATTATGAGATTTGACAATGATTTCTACTTTTAAACTAAAGTGTGGTTTTGTTTTCTCCATGGATTCTGAGTTAAAATGTGGTTTTGTTTTCTCCATGGATTCTGAGTAGTTTTCTTTATCTTTCTTGTTAAAATGATAAATGTGGTTTTGTTTTCTCCATGGATTCTGAGTAGTTTTCTTTATCTTTCTTCTTAAAATGATAAACTTTTAAACTAAAGTGTGGTTTTTTTTCTCCATGGATTCTGAGTAGTTTTCTTTATCTTTCTTCTTAAAATGATAAGTAATTCGTTTTCTCCATGGATTCTAAGTAGTTTTCTTTATCTTTCTTCTTAAAATGATAAGTAATTAAATTTTCTCCATGGATTATGAGTAGTTTTCTTTATCTTTCTTCTTAAAATGATAAGTAATTATTTGATGGAAGTTGTGGAGAGTATTGATCTTTAATGTTGGAAAAAGTTGTGAAAATTTAAATATGGATGGAAGTTGTGGAGAGTATTGATCTTTAATGTTGGAAGAAGTTTTGATGATTTAAATCCATGAACAATGGAGGTTGTGGAGAGTATTGATCTTTAATGTTAGAAGAAGTTGTGATGATTTAAATTTATGCACTTTTTGTGAGACTTCTTATTGGTTTGACAATGATTTCTACTTTTAAACTAAAGTGTGGTTTTGTTTTCTCCATGGATTTTGATTTGACAATGATTTCTACTTTTAAACTAAAGTGTGGTTTTGTTTTCTCCATGGATTCTGAGTACTTCTTTGGTTTTAATTGAGACTTGTTGTTGGTTTGACAATGATTTCTTCTTTTAAACTAAAGTGTATTTTATTTTCTCCATGGATTCTGAGTAGTTGACTATGATTTCTTCTTTTAAACTAAAGTGTGGTTTTGTTTTCTCCATGGATTTTGAGTAGTTTTCATGAGACTTTTTGTTGGTTTGACAATGATTTCTTCTTTTAAACTAAAGTGTGGTTTTATTTTCTCCATGGATTTTGATAGCTTTATTTATCATCGAAGTAATTAAGTTTTGGATGGAAGTTGTGGAGAGTATTGATCTTTAATGTTGGAAGTTGTGATGACTTTTAAACTAAAGTGTGGTTTTTTTTCTCCATGGATTCTGAGTAGTTTTCTTTATCTTTCTTCTTAAAATGATAAGTAATTCGTTTTCTCCATGGATTCTAAGTAGTTTTCTTTATCTTTCTTCTTAAAATGATAAGTAATTAAATTTTCTCCATGGATTATGAGTAGTTTTCTTTATCTTTCTTCTTAAAATGATAAGTAATTATTTGATGGAAGTTGTGGAGAGTATTGATCTTTAATGTTGGAAAAAGTTGTGAAAATTTAAATATGGATGGAAGTTGTGGAGAGTATTGATCTTTAATGTTGGAAGAAGTTTTGATGATTTAAATCCATGAACCGAAAGTTGTGGAAAGTATTGATCTTCAATGATGGAAGAAGTTGTGATGATTTAAATCAGACTTGTAAAGAATATTGATCTTTAATGTTGGACAAAGTTGTGATGATTTAAATCCATGCACTCCATTTTCTCCATAGATTATGAGTAGTTTTCTTTATCTTTCTTCTTAAAATGATAAGTAATTAAGTTTTGGATGGATCTTTAATGTTGGAAGAAGTTGTGATGATTTAAATCCATGCACTTCATTTACTTCTTGATTTGGCCAATCCAGATATTAAAATTTGTTGTGAGAACATGTAAGAACTGGGCCGGTATTGTCTTAGTCAACAATTGGAAAGAATCACATGAGGTTGTATGAATGAGAATGTAGTTGTTGAGTGTAAATAGGGAAATATTCATTGAAGGGTGTAGAGTTAGAGGACTTTAAAGTGACAGGTTAAACGGTAGGAAAATATTCATTGATGAGTGTAGATTTAGAGGACTTTAAAGTGAGAGGTTAAAGCCCCCAAAGGGAAATATTCATTGAAAGTAATAGAGTTAGAGGACTTTAAAGTGACAGGTTAAAGCCCCCAACTTGGTTTATTATTTTAGGTTTTGATACGAGATGTTAGCCCTCAGGTGGAGGGAATCGAGGGAACTCTAGAGTGAGTGCTAGTATCTTCCAATACGAGATGTTAGCCCCCAGGTGGAAGGAATCAAGGGAACTCTAGAGTGAGAGCTAGTATCTTCCTTCCTAGCCGGTCTTCAGAATTATTCAAACTTTAAATTAGCCAAAGTTCTTTATAGCAACTCTAGTAAGGATAAAGAATATTATTGCTCCTATTTGGCATAACACAATTTGCATACTTCCACAACAGAATTCCTATACTTATTACTGATTCACGATAAGAAGAAAAATATTATTTTTATTAAGTGTTTTTCATCTAGAAAACTCTAGTTATCTTTTTGAGTTGTTACTGTTTTATCAAAATATCAAAAATACCAAAAATATTTGAAATTGTATTACTGCAAAAAATATTCAGTTTAAGTAATTATCTTCTTAAAAATAGAAAGTTTTCTAAAAGTGCATATTGTATAAATTCCCTGTAGGTTTGATGTTCACATCTTAATCAAATAGTCATATATTACTTGATAACGATACGTATACTTGCGTAGCATCTCAATATATTTAAATTAAAAGTTAAATTCTTATTTTTCTTTAGGATCAAGTTTTTGGTTTTGTTGCAAAGTAAGGAAATATAAATGAAATATAATCTAAATTATTGTTGTACTTTGCATATTAGCAGTATGAAGGGATCAGTAGTCCAATGCTTAAACGGGGCCTTGGTGCTTAGGCTCCAATCCATGATTTTTGATATTTTTTATTTTAAGTGAAATGCACATCTAGCCTAAGTTAACCAACCCTAAGTGGTCTTATAAATCTTAATAACTATTTTCTTCCCCTTCAATTCTCCTCTTTCTCAAAATTCACAAATTTTCCCAGATTCGATTCAACACAAATTAACACTTAAATTTACACACAAACAAAAACTTATATTAATTAACAAACAAATACAAACATTTGCGATACATAATTTCTAAATCCAAAGAGTCTTGGATTTAGAAAATTCCTAAATACATACTTTAAATGCTAAACAAACTCAACATTAAAACACCTTAAACAAACTTAACTCTAACATCAAAAATCCTAAAACAAATAAACACTAACATCAAATAAAAAATTAGACTACTAGAACTTAATTTCACTCTCCTTCCGGTGGAACAAATCCTGGCCTTTCACTTGTCTCGCCTGGAGTATTTGGAATATAGATCTGATAGAATGGATGGTGGTGAAGAACTCTGGTTGACTCTTCTTCAATCCAATTTTTTTCTAAGTACATGGTCTTTTCTGCTTCTTCTATAAAACTTGTATGGCAAAATTGCATCTTAAGTTGCCATCCAATATGCTCCAAATGTGTGTTAGTCTCATTCACCTTAGCTTCAATTAAAGCCACATAAGCCTCAATCTTTGCATTCTTCTCCGCTACTCCTTACATATTAAAGGCTAGGAAAATATTGTATAACTCTTGTGTACTTTGACTAACAAACTTTTTTCTTCATGGCTTCTTCCTTCTTCTTTATATCAATCTGCCAAGAATATTTTTTTCCATGGTCTCTCAATCTTCACTTAAACTTTAGGGTAAAAACTAAAGTGGGGTGAGAATTATCCTCATTCTTTACTATTTATAAGCTTTAGACCAAGCCTAAAACCACTACATACGTTCTCAAACCACTAACCCATGTCTAAACCCACTAAACCACGTTTAATTCTTCTAGAAATGTAATTTAGCATGTTTAGTTAACGACCACTCTTAAGCACCTGTGCTTAATTTAGTGATCCTGAGAAAATATAGTTTTGTAAAATTCATAAAGTTGACTCCACTTTGCAACGATGCCAAAAATTTGATGTGATATTTTATGAATAATAATGTTAAGCACTTAAAGTTGAGATTCTACGCAAGTATACGTATCGTTATCAAGTAATATAAGACTTTCTGTTTAAGTCCCAAAGATCGATCTCACTGGGAAAGTTTAAATTTGAAATGATAAATTAACTACAAAATTTACAGAAATCAAATGAAATTATTGTCACTAATTTTGAAAGGTTAAGACACTATTAAAGCTAAATTATTTACTAGTAGCAGAATTTAAAAGCAGGTTTTAAAATTAATAACTACAAACTATGTTTATGTGATGAAGTTTTTTAATTTGGAAAATCATCTTTCCTACAATGAGTTTTTGGTGAAATGAGATGAGATAAATGGTTTAAACATGTATTGTGCCAAATAGGAGCAATTTTAATTCTATACCCTGATTCAGTGTTATAGAAAATCTTAGGTTTAGTCCCTAAATCTGTGGCTAGGCTAGGAGGATACTGGCTCCCACTCCATAGCTCCCACTTCCCTTCCTCTGAATGTTAACTTTCGCTTTAATTTTTAAAAACTAAGATCAGATTGAGGATTTTTAGTCTATCACCATAGAAATCTCCAATTCTACACCCAACAAAAAATATTTTCCTATTTATTTGCACTTAATCCCATGAACGAAATACTCCTTCATGGACTTAAATGTGATTCTACTCTATTGTAGAACTCATACTCCATTTCCCAGATCATATGTTTCACAACATATAAACAAATTTCTCCTTCATGAAATCAAATGTGACCCTCACTCTGTTGTAGAACTCATACTCCATTTCCCGGATCATATGTTTCACAATATATTTTAATATTTGGCTAGATTTAAAAGTAAATTAAGAGCGGAGTTGAAAAACCGTCATAATTTATTTTAAATTTTAACATTGGCCATCCACATTATTTCTTTATTTCACCATATCTCATAGTTGGGAGAAAGATAAAGAAATCTACTTAGACATCATGAGAAAGATACCACAAAATGCAAATTTCATATATAATAGAAAGTTTGTACAATAATAATAAACAAATAACACTTATCTTAAAGTATTTCTCAAAGCAAATCCTTTGTAGCCTCTCTTAGGAAATGTAGGAAGAGGAAATCTCTCACTTCTCTTCCTCTGCAACAATTCTTAAAGAAGAATTCACACTTAAACTCACCACAAAAACGCAAATCTATAAAATCATTAACTAAATAATGGTGTGGAGTGGTGTGGAATGTAGGAAAATAAAGAATGAGTGAAAGAAGTTGAAATGGTGCGAGGGGGGGGGGT
>JXCR01133425.1:0-51482 GCA_002079205.1 Phalaenopsis hybrid cultivar
TATCTGCAATAGTTTAAATGATCGAGCACAACACTGCAAGCAATATATCTACTCAAAGGATAGAATCAACTAAAGAATTTTTTACATCCATTTTAATATGTGAAAAACCATTTTTTTAAGTTGATCGACAAGTTCTTCTATCTACTAAGAGGAATTAAATAGGGTTTATATTAAACTGGGTTCTTAAAGTTTAATATAAGGGCAAGCCCCTATAGTTAATTACATCTTAGATAACCTAAGTCACCTTAGAGAACTTTCGATTTAGACCAGAAAATATTGTCTTCAAGGATTTCAGAAGGATGGGACTTTTCAAAGATTGGACAAAGAGGTGTCAAATGAGAAAGACTCAAATTTGGAACATTGATTTTAGGAATCTGAAGGGCAATAAACTAAGGGTTGTAACAGATTTTGAGGAGACCCTCGGTGACTTCCCAAGCTATCCTATGGTTTGACTTTAATTTCGAGGAAAAAATTATTGAATGTTTCATCCTGCCAATTATTATTAATTCGAGCATAAATTTTTGCATGACACAATCATACAAATAGCCTAGAAGAAAGGAGGATTTATGTTGTAATAAGCGACAACCTTGGAATCCTAAAACTAGTTTGGGCTTACTTTACGCAACATAATTGTGCAAATGCCTAAAGATAATGTGAGTATTTATGTTTCATAAGCAAACAAAATTGAAGACCTCGTGTTGTTGTAGATCCTCATACTATTATAGATTGATGTTGTAGATTGTTGCAAACAAAGTAAACTCAAAGCTCCTCGATGATGTAGCAGTCTTAGAGAATAAAGTTCAAAGGCTTTACCATGTGTTTGAAGGTTAAGCAAACATTTTGGGGGGGTTAAAGTTTATTAGAGCGATATTGCTTTGGACCCTACAGTTCCCTCATTTTTGTACCACTATTTTCTTTTGAACTTAGTTAGTCTAAAAGAGCTACTTAGTGATACACCAAAAATAAATGCATTTTTAGACCCGTATTTTATACTTATTTTTGGTGATATTACACCTTAATGAAAGGTATTTTGATGTTTTTTTACAGGTTGTTGATTTTTAGGAATTAAAAAGGGATGGAATTTCAAGTCAAAATGACGTTTTTGAAGAAGTACTCAGTGCCGACCATGCAGAACAACAGAATAGTTGAATGTTTTACTCAGCGCCGACATTGTCAGTCTAGCGCTGACGACAACAAAGGCGGTTCAGCCCCTGTTTCTAAAAGGTTCAAAGTATTTGGACTATTTTTGATGATTTTTTGGAGGAACCTCTTGGATAACCAATCTTGATCTTTATTTGGGACCGAAATTCATTAAGAAAGTGACTCCTTTTCACTCTAAGACGTTCCACCACGCTCCATTTTTACCATTCTTCATAATCTATTTTCATTCCACCACCATATTGGAGTCCATTAGTGATTTTTCTTTTATAGTTTAGAGTTTGTGTAGTGAGATTTAGTGTGTAATTTTTTTATGAGTGTTGAAGAAGGAGCAAAGTCAAAGATATCTTCTTACTGCATTTCTAAGGAAATACTACAAGAGATTTGCTTTGAGAAAGAGTTTCAGATAAATTTTGTTTGTTTTTTAGCGTTGTATGAACTTTATTTTATATATGAAATTTTTGTTTCGTTGTGTCTTTCTCACGAAGTCTGAGTAGTTCCCTCTATCTTTCTCCCTACTCTGAGATATGGTGAAAATGAAGGGATAATATGATCTGCCAATATTAAAATATAAAATAAATTGTGATGATTTTTCAACTCTGAACTTAATATACATTTTGAACTGGCCAATTGAATTTTTAAAATTTGTTGTGAAACATATGATCCGAGAAATAGAGTATGAGTTCTACAACAGAGTGAGGATAATATTTGATTTCATGGAGGAGAAATTCGTTCATGGAATTAAGTGCAATTAAATTGGAAAATATTCTTTGTTGGGTGAAGAATTAGAGAATCTTTAGGGTGACAGAATAAAATCTCCAAATCGGTCTTAGGGTTTAAAAACTAAAGTGAGAGTTAGCCTTCAGGAGAAGGGAAGTGGGAGCTCTGAGTGGGAGTCAGTATCCTCCTAGCCTATCCACGGATTTAGGGACTAAACCTAAGATTAGCCAATGATTTTCTATGCACTGTATCGGGGTAGAGAATTATAAGTGCTCCTATTTGGCACAGTACATATTATAAACATTGATCTCATCTCATTTCACCATAACCTCATTGTAGTGGGAAGGATGCTTTTTAACATAAGAAATCTTCATTACATAAACATAGTTAGTAGATTAGTATTTACTTTTTAAACTTTATATTTTTGTTTTGCTAATAGTTTAGTACTTTAGTTTTGATAACATCTCATTACCAATTTTTCATTACCAAACTTAGTGACAGTGATTTCGTTTGATTTTTCATAAATTTCCTAGTAAAACATATCATTACCAATTTACACCTTCCCTATGGGATCGATATTTGGGGCTTAAATAGAAATTTCTTTATTACTTGATAACGATATGTACAGTTGCGTAGAATCCCATTATTAATTGACTATAATTATATATATTTTACACAACTTACTTTTCGTAGAAGGATCAAGTTTTTGGCACTGTAGTAGTGTCAACTTCATAAATCCTTACATATAAAAAAATCGGGATCACTAAGCTCATATAAACCAGAGAGATTTCATTTGCAGTAGTGGGTTACCTCATCCGTGGTACTTTTGTAAATTCAAAAGTGTTTTAAGTTTAATTGTGTTTCAAATGATTTATAATTACTTTTGAAAAATTTAAATTTAATTTTTAAAATATTTGTTTAAATTTTTAAAAGAGGTTTTGTTTTGCAAGTGAAGTTACATCCACAACCAAGCATGTAGAATATTTTAAAGCGAGGGTAAATTGGATTAAATAAAATTACATAGTAAATAAAACTTTGAAGGTGTATTTGTCATCTTCTCGCTACTCCTACTGAAAGATTAGCATTTGCAATATACATTATTTTGCAGGAACATAAAACAAGAAGAGTAGTTGAAGGTGTATCAAACCCCAAGTAATGACTTGATGAGTCGCTATAGGTCTTAATAGATGATTTTCTAGAACAAAGTATAATAAGTTTAACTGTCCTTCAAAATATCCAAAAGATTCTAAAATGTTTGGGGCATAACCCTAAACAACTTTTAAAATCCTTTGAAATATTTTGAGTTCACTTGACCTTATTATATTGTTCAACTGATCATCCAAACTTAAATTTACTTCAAATGAATTAATACACTATATGCTCAGTGAAACAGATACTTTAATTATCTCGTGAGAAGGGTGCTTAAATAGCAGTTGATGTTTAATTTAAGTGTTATGTAAATGAGTGTCCTTGGAACAAACTTAAGTTGTTAAGAATCCCATGCCCACAGATAAAGCTAGGCCCATAGTGTTTTCAAAAATGTTTATAATTAATTATGTTTTCTTTCCTAATCCTCATTAGAAAAATTCTTGTTGAGCCTAGTGAACTACTAAGCCCTTAGGGTCCAACATTTAAAGTGAACTTACAACGATTAAACATTAATTTAGTTGAAGTTCTATACTTTATCAAGATCATGCCTTATCATCAAATAACTAATAAGGGGGGCTTTAGATTAGTGAATTATCATCTTCCTAACATAAGCCCACCACCTTAGAATCATTTAATTTAATTAACCTCAAAATTATAATAAAAAAGGAAAATTATAATTATAAGTTAATTGTAAAAGAGTGACAAATTGGTTTCTACTATCTTAGTCCCTTATATTTCAATCATCCAAAAGAACTTGATATAGCCAAAATTACCATTTTAACCTTTTTAATCAATCCTAAAATTTAATTAAGGCATTAATAATCCAAAATTACCATTTTGCCTCTAGGGCTTCTCACTTCGTAACTCATCAAATATAACTCAAATTCCTTTGAAATTTTTAGAGTACCCCTCCCATGGGTCAATTAAAATATCAAAGGAGAAAATGTGATTTTACAAAATTAAATAATTATTTTTATCTCAAAAACAGAATTTTACATATTAATTTATTTACTTAATCAAAGTAAAGTCTTTGTTAATGAGAAAATTATTGGAGGTTTACCTAGGTCAGAAGACCACTTATACAAAATTTCATGATTTTTTCAAAATTTATTTTAATTATTAAATTTAATTATTAATTTTATCAAATAATTATAATAGAAAATATAATTTAACTTCAAAAATTACTTTTTATATTTTTCTTAAATCCCTCTAAATCCAGAGAACTTAGAGAAACACACTTTTTTTAATTTATTTATCATAAATATTTTAATGAAAAATTAGAAAAAATACTTTTTTTAGCCTTTAAATAATTATAATTACCTTAGAAAAATTAGGAAAATTTTTCTAATGAGTCCTAACTAATCAAGAAATAATAAGAAACATTTTGGACCATTTCTGTATTTTTGCAATTTTTAATTATTCTTAATTACTTTTAATTCAAAAATAAGCTCAAAAATAAAATAATTATTTTAATATAGATCTTTTTTTCCTAAATTTTCCTGATCACAAGGAACTAAAAAAATGACTTTTCATAAGTTTTCTAATTATATTTAATTTAATATAATTATTTTAATACAAAAATATCATTTTATTTAGAGAATGAACTTTAGTGATAAATTTACTCCAATTTGATTCCAAATTTTTACAATGAGTTAATGTGATTATCCTTTGAAATTTGAAATTAATTTTGTTACGGTGGGCTCGGTGGGTCTAGCCTAGTCCCTAGGGTCCAAAGGTTGGTTGTGGTGACCAATGCTTGGTTTCAAAATCTTGTCAAGAACTTTGATTTGAATTTGTGCTTTGTTAAAATTTGAGTTTGACTCAATTGATTGATCAAATTGGCTTGGATAATTGTCATGAGAAGTTTGGAAAAGGAATTGAGTGATTTGAATTGATTTGGAAGTTCAATTTAGTGGAATTTGGCCCATGGCCAATTTTGGGGTATTTTTGTTAGAATTGGGTTTGGATAGGTCTTGGTTTTAGATTAAACTAAAATGATGGTTCAAATTTGTCCAAGGTTTTGTAATAAAGAGTTTTTGGATATCAATTGGGTAGAAAATTTGGAGTTATGAGGTTCAATTTGATGAAATTTAGAGATAGATGCAAATTTGGGGATTTTGGCTGAGTTTGTATTTGGGTGAGATTTAAGGCTAGGCTAGAGATAATTGAAAGTTTGATTTGGTCTGAAAGAATGTTATAAGGAATTTGGAAATCAAAATTGGAGAAATTTGATAGGTTAGGGGGTTCAGTTTGGGGAAAATGGGTATATAGTCAAATTCCGTATTTTGGTTGGGCTTGGAATTTAGGTTTGAAATTGGGTTCAATTGAGCTTTAATTTTGTTTCAATCAAGCTTAGACATGATGAATTTGAGTTTTGAATTGAACTTAGGGATGTTTGGGATCAATTTGGTGGAAATTGGAGGTGAATATGGGTAATTGGGCCTTAAAGGGTAAAATTGGAATTTTGGTCAAAATTGGTCAAATTGGACTTCATGAGTTGTCAAGATTGGTTTTGGGGGTTTTTGAAATGGTTTTGAAGGTTTGTTGAGAAATTTAGGCCATGAGGGGCATTTTGGTAAATTTGGAAAACTTGCGTGTATTTTGGTAATTTTGAAAATTTTAGAGTTTTCTGGGCAATTTGGATTGTTTAAAAAATTTTGGGATGACTTTTGGACAAATTTGGGTGGTTTGTGAAATTTTGAGGATTTTAGGGTTTCAAGGTTAATTTGGTAATTATGGGAAAGTTTAGGGGCAAAAGGCTAAAATTAGGTATTTAGGTAAAATTGGGGTTCAATAGGATGCCTATCAAGAAATAACCATTCATGAGCCATGAGACAAAGGGAGACCCCACTTTGGATCCTCAATGAGTTGGTCTTAGCCAAACCCTAGCCTAGAGTTAATGGTTTAGTGGACCATCCACATGAGTTTCCAAAAAGAGTATGGGATCAACTAAGCATATTTGGTTAAAGTTTAAGGTTATGAGTGTAAGAGAGGGTTATCAAGTGTCTATGTGTGTGAGACTGATGAAGAGCACATCACCCATGGTCAACCCTAAGGTCAAACAGTCATATGGGGACTCCTCTTGTGCTCCCTCATATTAGTTCCAACTATTAAGTGATAGATTTTAGAACCAATAAGTTGAACTTTAAGCTGAGCAAAGAAGAGATTTAGAATTGCTAATGGTGAGGGTACCATTACTAGTCCTCTAGGATAGTGAATAAGAAAACCCTATGGCTAGATTCTAGGCTTCTAAGGAAGGGACTAGACCTCAACCAAAAGTGAGGTCAACAAATGGAAGCCCAATAGTTGTGGTGTGCCAAGCAAGCACACCACACATATTGGCGTTGACCAAAGGGATCAACAAAGCCAACACAAATGTCTGAGCTAACACACTCAGAACAAAAAAAAAAGAAAAAGAAAAGAAGATTTCCACTGTGGAGTAAATAAGGACTCCCACTAAGGAAACAAAAAGGGGATGTCAGAGACAACCGTCAAGGAACCTGATGTCCACCATGAAGATTCGATTTGATTTCAATTCCATAAGTTTTAACTTTGATTTTAGAATTGATTTTAAATTTTGGGAGACACACTTATGTGTGGGGAGATGGGATTGAGATGGAATGTATAGGGACTCACAACTAACTCAAGAGGTTGATCGAAAGTGTAGAGAATTATGAGAATAGGATGCCTTATTACATTTTAGGTGGTCTTATACCCATCTCGAAGAATGGGGAATCAAAATTTAGGTACTGACCCCAAGATGGAGATGGAATTTAGGTACCAGCCGCAAAATGAGAATCAAAAGCCTTATTCCATTGAAGGGGGCCTCACACCAAACTAGAGGATTGAGAATAGGATGTAATATTCCATTGAAGGAGATACCTACCTTGAAAGATGGGAATCAAAATTTAGGTTATGAAGTCAGGATGAGAACTAGAATTTAGGTACCAGCATTAGAATGAGAATCGGAAGCCTTATTCCATTGAAGGGGGCCTCACACCAATCTTGAGGATTGAGAATACGATGCCTTATTCCATTTAAGGGGGCCTCACACCTACGTTGAAAGATGGGAATCAAAATTTAGGTACTGACACAAGGAATGAGAACTAGACTTTAGGTACCAGCCTTGGAATGAGAATCAAAAGCCTTATTCCATTGAAAGGGGGTCTCACACCAATCTCAAGGATTGAAAATAGGATGCCTTGTTCAATTTAAAGGGGCCTCACACCTACCTAGAAGGATGGGAATCATAATTTAAGTACTGACCCCAAAAATTTCATGAGTGTGGAAAATTTCTTAGATAGGATGTAGAAAATTTATGGACGAAATCAGAATCCATGCACAGACCCAGAAATTTCATGGATGCAGGAAACAAGAATTGAATGCAAAAAATATGTGGATAGAATCAGAATATGTGTACTGAACCGAAATTTCATGAATGCAAAAAATGGAAATGAAAGACATGCACCAACCTAAAAAATTCATGAATGCGAAAAATATGTGGATGGAATCAGAAGCCATGCACCGACCTGAAAATTTCATGAATGCGAAAAACAAAAATGGAATACAGAAAATATGTGGATGGAATCAGAATCCAAGCAACAACTCATAAATTTCATGAATGCAGGAAACATGAATGAAATGCGGAAAATATGTGGATAAAATCAAAATCCATGCACTGACCCGAAAATTTCATGAATGCGAAAAACAAGATTTGAATGCAAAAAATATGTGGATGGAATCAAAATCCAGGCACCGACCTAGAAATTTCATGAATGTGGAAAATAGGAATGGAATGCAGAAAATATGTGGATGGAATTGAAATCCATGCACCAACCCAAAAATATTCATAGGAATCAGAATTAAGTTACTGACCCTGAGAGGAGAATCAGAGTTTGGGTACCGCCTCAAGTGCATTATAAGTGCGAGGAACTTGTGAGAAGAGTGTGGGAGGTTGTGAAGTTGAGCTTGTGAAAAGATTATTAGGATTTCTGAAAATTACAAAACTTTGTTGGAATTGTGGAGAACTTGTGCAGACAGAGGAATTTGTGCTGCAATAGTGTAGAGTGTAGAACTCTGAAGTTTGAGGCGAATTAGATTACCAATTTTATCATTTTTTCTTCTATTTTTATTATTATTTTTTTTCTTTTTATCAAGATGTCATTTAAAATTTAATTTTCATTGATTGAATTTTCAATTTTAAAATTAAAATTTAATTTTTTTATTAGAATTTTGTTTTATCATTCTTTGTTCGTTATAATTTAGGACCAAAGTATCGTCATGTGGCTTTTCATCAATCGCACAAAAAAGCAATTGGCAAATCTGTCAAAATCTGAAAGAAACTTTGTTAAGCTTTTCTTCAAATATGTAGTACAACTGGATGTTTGCTGAAATATCCACAACCAACATGTAGAGTACATTTGAAATATCATGTATCATATCTGCTCTGCTCTGATGTAGTACAAAAGTAACAAATATCTATCCTCTGAAGCAAGCTCATGGTTAAGCTAGCCATCCAAGCTATGCTTTAGGACAAGAGCTGCTTTCGTGTGTACTAAAAGGTATAGCTATTTCACATCTCATATGGACACGATTCTTCTAAATCTAGATCTTGTTGTAATCCATGTGGTACTTTTTTGCCGTCCATTCTTCTTAATGTGATGGAAACCCTACGATGCAACACACCTAGGATGCAATGCTTCGCCAAGTCTGCTCTATTTCCTTTTAAAATTAGAACTGAACCCACCATTAGTGGAATTGCAACTGAACCTCTAAACTCGTCGGGTCCAACAATATCTATCTCCTTTCAAACTTAGATGTTGCTTCTTCTCATAAAGAATATTGTATAAAAAAGTCTAACAAAAGCATGATGATTTATGTGGGGAGGAATGCAATCCCATTGCTCGTAGATGTTAGTGATGCAGCTGTCAGGGATGCAATCCAAGGGTAGTATGCTCCATCTTACCATTCATTTAATCATTCTGTTTATTGCGGATGACAGAGGATCCACCTCATCATATCTTAAGATGCTCAGGGGGTTCCCTAGCCTGTTATTTAAAAAAATTATTACAGCATCCACACTAGACAATAATTTTGCTTTTCCCCCACATCTACTTTTGTGGGTCAGCATATAACTTATGCTTTAGTAATCCGACTCGGCGTCTTTCTCTGAGATCAAAAAACACAGTCGAAAATCTTTCTTTTGCCACTTTTTAACAATACCTCAGTGTGTAGTTCCAATCATTTAAGTATATTAACAAATTTTCCTTGAATTTACTAATAATACTCAAATTCTTGCTTTCAGAACCTACTCATATTTTCTAACATTGCTGAAGAAATCCTTTGTGAACATCGGGGTTGCTCTTTTGTCTCATTCTCTGAATGAATCCATGGCAATGATGACTCTATAAACTGCCGTATTTATTGCTCGACCTCCGTGTGGTTTGCATTCTTGAACTTCATACTTGTAGCTGTATATTATTCAAGCATCCCATACATCTCTAGGTGGAGGATTTTACACTTTGAGCAGTCTGTGAAGGCTCTCGTTCATGATGTCCTCCTTAGGATCCCTGCATTGCGCATCGGGCATCCAGTACAAAGCTCGACGGGGACCTCTAGCAGTGTAGACTCCACAGCAAACTCTGGCTCATCCTTTATGACTGATGGATTATTGGAAGTTTTTCTTAAACATGAATCATAGATTTCTTCTTCATGAATTGAACTTAATCCAGCAGAGGCTTCCTTAGCATTTATTTTCTATAGAAGTAGCAGAACTCTATGTTTACGATGATTGGCATTTCGGTGCTACATTCATCTTAAAGGTGCATTTGGTACTCTTTCTACAAAAGCACAGACCCAATCTCCTGTTGAGGCGGTGATCAACGACTGCAAGCGACTAGTTGCCTCTGTCGAGTATTGAAACTTATCTGCTTTCTTCCTTTTAGTGACAAGTCTTTATTGGCACTAATTTTATGCAGTAACGATGGTGCTTCTATTTCATGGTGACTGACAATGCCCATCAGGCGACCCTCATAGTCTACTATGGTTTGACCATAGTCCAACTCAAAACTCACGATGCCACCCTTGGCTGGCTTTTCTTCATCTAGTACGATATTTAAGATGTCATTAAAAGTAAAAGTCAGCTTTTGACCGAACATTTTCCTGCAAGAGACAAGAAAACATCAGCACACTAAAATTCAAAATAAACAAGAACAATAACAAATCATTATTAAACGGATTTTAAAATCACACAGGTGCATAAGAAATTTATTTAACTTAGCTTAGTGAAGTTTTAAAATTTAAAGAGAAAGTGATTCGATTGTGCAAAATTAAACTTTTATTTTATTAAGATTAATTTTATCACAAAAATTTTGGACCTAGTCATAGACGCTGGCAAAATAAACATCCTCAGAATGAGTAACAATTCCAAAAAAAATTCACTTCATGAGACATCAAGTTGTATAATATTTCTTCAGGTATTGTCCGTTGATCAGAACATCGGTCTTTTGCCTTGAAAGTCTACTAGTTGGTAAGATCCTCCAAAATAGACCTTCTCTACGACAATTGGTCCTCTCAAGTTTGTTCAAACTTGCCACCTATCTTGTGGTGTGCAAGGATAGGCTTCTAAGAACAAGTACGAGAACACCAACTTTGAACGCTATGGGCAGACCAACTTGTCATGAGTCTGTACCATTGTTACTTGATAAAGTTCCAGATTCTATTATGCTTCCAATCGTTTTCTTTCAATACTCTCCAATTCTACAAGTTTGAGCTTTGCCCTATCTTCTATTGTAATTTAATTGGCAACGACCACTTTGAGAGATGGTATCTAGACCTCTAACGGTAGTATGACCGCGGACCCGTACACTAAGACATATGGGGTACACTGAGTGGGTGTTCTGAACGTTGTCCTATCAGCCCACAAGGCCTCTAACAATTTCTCATGACATCCTCTTTTGTTCTATTCCAAAGTTTTCTTCAAAATTTGCATGAGAGTCTTATTGAAGGCCTCGACCAGTCGGGGAGTATCTCCAATCTATCCTATGTCACTTGACAAAACTATTAATTTTTGTGATCTTGAAGGCTAACCCATTGTCTGAAATCACTCTGCACGAAACACCTAAACATTAGAAAATCTTACTCTTGAAAAATTGAAGAATGTGCTACGCTGTAACCTTTCTTAACAACATTACCTCTAACCATTTGAGGAAGTGATCTGCAGCTGAAAGAATGAACCTATGTCCTTTTGATGATGGAGGGTCTCACACCCACTATATATGTGCTCCAACACCCAAATGGCCACGAGGAGAAGGTTAGGTGTGGCACATTTAGAGGTTGATGCAAAAGCCACTCTATGCACTTAACATAAAAGACCCTCTCTGGATGTATCCATGCAATCTATTATCATCGCTGACCAATAATATCTACGTCTCTTAATTTTCAACTTCATCTTTGGCTCTAACTAGTGAGCACCACAAAATCCGGCGTGTACTTATTTGGCAATATCTTGTGCTTCAGCTCTGCTCAGACGCCTCAGCCACATCTGATCAATTGGCCGTCTCTAGAGGACATCTCCTACCAAAGCATATGATATAGTTCTTCTCCTGGTATGATATGTTGCTGACTTCACTTATGATAGTTTTCCTATTTGCAAATATTATATTAATGGCCTATGCCAATCTTCAATAACGTCAACTATTGTTGTTACCATCTCTTCTTCTTTTCTGAGTTTTTGTAGACTGTCAAAGTCAATCTGTGATAGAACCTGGCATCCTTGTACTGTAATGTAAATGGAATTCTCTGATGGACATGCTATTTCCTTATCAAGTTTGGCTAAAGCTTTGACACGGGCGTTATCTCCTCGAGGAATCCTGTACCAAGTCACAATGGGGATTTGTTCCAATAACTTCATTTTGTGCCGATGATATTCTGCCAACCTCGACTTCAAAATCTTGTACTATCTGGCAACTTACTAAATGATGAGTTGTGAGTCGCCATAGATGGCAATGTTTGTTATGTCCATTGAGATTGCCAACTCTTATTTGATAATCAAGGCTTCATTTTTTGCCGCATTATTCGAGCAGGACTCTATCTAGTGGTAGGAAAACCTTAACATTCCCTGATTTGGTGTAACAAAAATCAGACTGATTCCAGCTTTGCTTGGTATGACTGTCTGTAATTCTTTGTCCTTTTTGGTTGTTGAAGCTCCATCGAAGTACATCTACCAAAGTCTGCAACTGGACAACTCCACTTGTAGTATCTACTCATCTAGTATATTATCTTTGAGTGGGGACCTAGCTGGAAGTGGGTGTGCTGCAAGAAAATTTGCTAAAATTTGTCTTTTAATAGTGCAAAGGGTATAAAAGTTATATCAAATTGCAATAAAGTCATCGACCACCTTGCTAAACTTCTAGAAAGTGTTGATCAAATCATTAAAAAATGCAACAGATTAACTTTCAATATAAGGGTGACCTTATGAGAAAGCATGTAATGTATAAGCTTCCGGATGACGAAAATCAAAGCTAGATAATGCTTCTCAATAAGGGGATACTTTACCTCCATCAGTATTAGACGGCGAGTCAAGTAGTAGAGTGTTTTTTCCTTACCCTCATCATTAACTTGAGCTAACTGGGCTTCAAGAGAGTCATTTAAGGCTTCAGTATAAAGTATCAAAGGCTTTCCTGGGATAGGGGCTACCAAAATTGGAGGTGTTATCAACTTTTGCTTAACATCCTCAAAAGCTTGTTGGCATTTCTCTTCCCCAAAGAATTTGGTGTCCTTTTCAATTAATGCTAAGAAGTGTTGGTACCTACCTGACAAATTATAAATAAATCATCTCATGTATGCCATTTTACCTTGAAAGGAACATATTTGTTTCAATGTTTTGAGTGGAGACATTTCTAAGACAATTTTAATCTTATCTGGGTCGATCTCGATTCCCAGATGTCGAACAAAAAATCCTATAAATTTCTCAGAGGTAATGCTGAAGGCACATTTTAAGGGATTCAACTTAAGATTATGTTGTCGTAACCACTCAAACACGATCTTCAAATCATACAAGTGGTCTATTCTCTGTTTGCTTTTGATGACTAAGTCGTCAATGTAGCACTCCACTTAATTGTGGATGAGGTCATCAAAAATCTTTGTCATAGCTCATTAGTAAGTTGCTCTGACATTCTTCAACCCAAATAAACATCACTATGCAGGAAAAGATCCCAAGTAGAATTTGGAAAGTTGTAAGCACTGCAGCTTCTGGAGCTGTCTTGATCTAATTATAACCTGATGATCCATCTATAATAGAGAAGATCTCTTGTGTTGATGCAATGTCCACCATTAATTACGATATTAGTAGTGGAAACTCATCTTTTGAACATGCTTTGTTTAAATCCCTAAAGTCGATACATTCACAGATTTGTCCATCCTTCTTCTTAACTGACACAATATTAACTAGCTGCGCCGGGTATTGTTCTTCTCACAAAAAGTTGGGTTATATTAACTTCTTTACCTTGACAATGACTTATTGCTCTATTTCGAGACACATTCTTCTAAGAGCTTATTTGATTGAAGTCAAATCTTAGTCCACCCTGAGCTTATGAACTGTAACTTCTAAAGAACTCTAGGCAAAGCAATCTTTGAATTCTGACAATAATATGATCAACTCAGTAGATTCTTCTTTGCTGAGTAGAGAACATATGAAGGTAGGTCGGGGCTGTTCCTCAATCCTGAGATTGGCTTCCTTCAACTCATCAATTGTTGACTTAATTTCCCTCTCAAACTTTGGTGGAGCATCATCTATCTGAGAATCTTCAAAGTCATCATTCACATCGAGACAATCCTCTTCTAACTCGCTATTAACAATCATGTAAAATCCTGAATCATCAACTGGTCCTATTGTACCAAACCCGAGACCTTCTTTCGAGTTAGGAGTTTGACTCTTAACATTCCACAATTTCTCAAAGAGCTATAGTTTATCATTTAACATTTGTTTTGGCACACATCCCTATGGAATTAGCTTTTGTACACAAGAAGAAAAGTAACCAAACAGTAATTTCATTAATAAATTAGAGTCCTCCTCAAAAATTAAATGATTTTTAGAATTAGTAGGAGGAAAAGCATGGTAAAGCTTGATCGGTTTAAAACCAACACCCCGGACTTCCTTAACCTCTAAACTCTCGACCTTTTGAGGGTGGGTCGTAAAGGTCATGGCATGAACGTAGTGGTTTATCCGATCATACATTGACTCATATTCACTTTTCTCCACATTTTTTAAGGAAATCTTGAACTGCAGCTTCTTCTATTTTATCATCATCATTTATTCCTTGGACTTATCTTCATAAGAACTTTCCTCCATGTCAATGTTGATGGTCGGCTTTGTCCGTTCAACAATCATGTTGGTTCCCCCTCCTCGTCCTCGGCCTCGATCTTGGATGTGTGGGCTAAAAAAAGCTCTACCAACTCATTATGAAGAAGTGGTAGTAGATCATTGAAGTGGAGTTGAATAATCTTACTCTTGTGATCCCTTTGAATCTTCCATCTCATTTGACAAAACTTCTCGAGAAAAGACATTCTTCTTTGGAGGAGCATAGTAGGCGACCTCCTCGTGGATGCCTACTTAGTGAACTCAAAATGGTTGAAGATCTCCCTTGATGGAATGCTTCTTTATAATAATTGATACACTGGTGTAGAGATGACGGAACAATGTTATTCTCATGAATCCACAGTTGACCATGCAAAGCATTGAAAGAGGTCTCTATGTCTACGACATGGAGCTTTGTGGTTGTTACTAGCTCTTGAACTTTCATGAGGAGTGTAATCGATCGAAATGCTTTTTTTCCTTTTTGGTTAAATTTTTTTGACATTATATTATCAGATGTGAGCTCATGAGAATCAATATCTAAGTAAGCTAAAGTTTATAAACTCATTAAACTAAGTGATGCTTCCGGATCTACCAAAACTATGGACAACACCAATCTGCCGATGTTGACGGAGATGTAGAGCGGTTAGTTGTGATTGGAAGTACCAAGCAACGACTCTTAATTGGTCTTATCCCAGATTGTTCCTTTAATGAACAAACGTAAGCAAATTTTTTGATCAATTAAAGCACTAACCAAAGACTCCCTCTTCTCCTTCGATAGGATCAGAGCGTTGTAGATGCTTAGTTTGGCCTGCAACCTCCTAAGATCAGCTAGTACATTACAATCCACATTATACAAACCTCCAATATTTGCTTGGTTATGTATCTCTTCCACTGGCGGAGGTGAAGGTGGCTTTTCTCGAGTAATTATTTACTTTCCTTTATCTATTAGATTCATTTCCTTTGAATCTTGTCAAGGCTTCATTTCATTTCCTTGACAAGATGCTGACAAATTGACGAGAAAGAAAGGCTTTATTTCCTTTGAAATTACAACAACTGGCTCGAAAATGATCTATATGCTATCTGGGATTTCCAGTCTGGTATAACGGCTTGAAATTCAACGACAAAAGCCCTTGGGGTAGGGTACAACATCGAACTCCTTTGAGTATTTGAAATTGATGCACCACCCTTAGACTTAGCTAAAGCCTCCCAAACTTACTGTTCAACAATCTACTTGATATCCTTCTCTAGTATTACTCTCTGGGTAGAATCTTTCTTCTGCTGATTGTCTCTGTTGGTGAAGGCAACTTCTCTCCTTTCGTCTGTAATGTGAACAATCTCTAGCTAGTTGACCTCCGAATTAGCTAACCGTTGTGACTGGGATTGTCCTTGCATTGTAGCCATGGTGCCCGTTGTGGTGGCCATCTCTTCCATCATTTTCTCCATTCAACTAATTTGATCATCTCATAACCGAACAACCCTTCACTGATCACCTGCGGCGTTCCCCTCAATAAGCGGCTGAGCTTCACGCACAGATGTAGCAGCTCTTTTCTCGACAACATTACTATCAATAAACTCCTCATCAAGATAATAATTAAAATTGAAATCTTCATCATCTACAGTCACCCCATGCTCTCTGGCCAACTCTAAAATCTCAGCTCTAAGCATTTCAACTTTTTCGTCAATAATCCTTTCCTAAATTATCTTATGATCTAGAAGATTGTCCTGAGCATCCTCTCTCTACACATCAGACTCGGTAGCTATAGCTGCAACAACATTTGATACATTGAACCCTTGGTTCATTCCACAAAATTATCCTATGGACTCATCAAACGGTATTGGTGCGGCAACCTTGGCTATCCATACCTTCTTTGACGATATTTCCTTGAGATGGAGTGTCTCAGTAGAGGCATCTGTACGTCAAAGAGAGGCATACTCCACGCGGTGCAAACCATGTACATCATCGGGTGACTTCTTCCCATTATATTTCTTTAAAAAATCCTTATGCACAACTACAAGTAGTACTCTCAGACCCAGACGTGACTTTACTGCTTGATGTCCTACATGCCCTAGAGCAACGGTGGTGGTATCTGAAATAGTGTTGGCTCAGCTTCCTAGGAGGAATCTGACAATAAATACAAGCTGGTAGAACCTCAACTGATCTTTGGGACTGACAGATAGATCTAAGATCTTTCAAAATCTCATTCTTCATCCGGGGTGATACTGCACATCCTACCTGCTTGAGTAACTCAGCGACTGAACACCCTTCCTTAGCATTCTCTTAAATAATATACAACCTCTAGCGATAGGAGTGGGCTTCGCTTTTTCCTGACCATGAGCATGGGGAAATGGCAGAGCAACAGAAATCCTATGAATGCTCTCATATCTGGTGGTATCCATCAATGGATGAAACTTACCCCCTCGAAGGAGAGGAGAGGTCTCAGCCAATCCGAGTTCCTCCTGGTGATGAATCTCATCAATAGATGTTATCTCTGTAATTTGGGCCTTGGCGGCCCTCTAAATGCTTTGGCTATGGTTTCTTCTTTGTGACCTGGTTAATGACACAGTCTTCAAATTGGAATCAATCTCAAATACTGATGACATGGCAGTAAAGTTGTGAACCGAAAATTCTACAATCATAACTTCCTTTTCCTTTCCCTTGATAGACGGTATGGCAGGTATGATAATAGTGATTCAGGTGGTAGTCAGTGTAACAATTCTTGAGCGAACGAGCACAGGAACTACAGACTTAACGTATGTCACAGCAGCGGTGATCTTCTTCTTTTAATAAGCGAAATCTTGGAGGCAGTTCAACTTGAACACAACAAACAGTTCTGGCACTTTTGGGGCGGCAACCTTCATGATGAAAAATGGGGCTTTTCCAAGCACAACCTCAAGTTTGTGAAATCTGACTCAAAACTTGATCGTAGGGGTGACGTTGCAGACACCTCGGCTGGTCGACAAGTTTTAGAAGAAGGTGAGAGTTTGGAACGCCATCATAGCAGCTTCAAAATCAAAGTTATGAGGGTTAGTATTTGTTCAATACCTTGCAACTTTAGTGCAAATAGTAAAAATTAACAAAGTCGTTCTGTGTATTGGGCACGCCTTTCTTATTTTTATTTGATTTTATTTTGTAAGGATTTTAAGATTTAATTTAAGCTTATCATTTGTTAAGTAAATTAAATTTCAAAAAATTTAATAAAATTAAATGAGAGATTAAAAGATGCAACAACTTGGCTCAATTTGCAAAATAGCAAACCAAAGCCAAAAGGTATGAAGAAAATGATAAAGTTTAGGACCTAGTACGGACTGACCTCACAACGCGCATCACCCAGATGAATTCATTCACAAACATACCTATTAGGGGTGCGACCCCACATAAGAGAAAAAAACCTAAAGGACTCATGAACCTCATTGTTTAAATGTGATTAAGGAGACAGTTATGAAGTCAAAAAGAGTTGATCATACTTACCCAAGAAAGAAATTGGTGAAGCATGTCAACGGAAGAAGGGTAATCAGGTTCATGAGAGACATGGATACATTACTGATGTATGAAGACAAAACCTCCTGATCATAATGGTGAGAGAAACTAATCTTCAGTAGAGTTGCAGAAGCTTTCGGTCGCCAAAATAGAAATTTTTGGTTGGCAAATTAGCAAATTAGTAGTTGCTGGAATGGATATCCCGACGACATGTTTTAAAGCTCTTTAATTTAATTTATATATAAATATATATTTTTTAAAAAAGAAATATTTCAATTTTTAAAAATACAAGACCAAAGTGATCTCATATCTGTAATAGTTTAGATGATCAAGCACAACACTACAAACAATATATCCACCTCGAATGATAAATACACTATTGGCCGGTGGTGTTTGATAAAATAAACTAAAGAATTTATGACATCAATTTTTGTTTGTAAAAAATCATTTTTTAATGTCGACCGACAAGTTCCCATTTCTAATATGAGGAATTAGATAGGTTTTATATTAAATTAGGTTCTTAAACTTTTCTATAAGGGCAAGCCCCTATAGTTAATTACATCTTAGATAACCAAAGTCACCTAAAAAAGTCTCGATTTAGACCCGGAAATATTATCTTTAAGGACTTTTCAAAGATCAGACAAAGAGCTGTCAAATGGGAAAAACTCAAATTTGGAACATTGATTTTAGGAATTTGAAGGGGGACAAACTAGGTGTTGTCAAGGATTCTGAGAAGAACCTCGGTGACTTCCCAAGCTATCCTATAGTTTGGCTTCAATTTTGAGAAGAAAATTATCGAATGTTTCATCCTGCCAATTATTATTAATTCGGTCTTACATTTGCATGACACAATCATACAAATATTGTTGAAGAAAGGAGGATTAATGTCGTGATAAATGACAACCTCGGAATCCTAAAACGAGTTAGAACTTAATTTGTGCAACATGATTCTGCAAATGACTAAAGATAAAGTGAAGATTTTTGTTGCATATGCAAACAACCTCAAAATTCTACGGCCTTTTATTCAATTCTTGGGAAAAGATGTGTAGTTGTAGATCCTTGTGTTGTTGTAGTTTCTCATGTTGTTGTAGATTGCTGCCCATAGAGTTAACTCCAAGCTGCTCGAAGAAGTAGCAGTCCTAGAGTTCAAGGTTCAAAGGTTTTACTAGGTGTTTTAAGGTCATCTTAACATTATGGGGAGGGTTAAAGTTGATTCGAGTGACACTGGTTATGATCTTGCGGTTCCCTCATTACGGTACCACTATTTTTTTTAACTTAGTTAGTATAAATGAGTTGTTAAGCTCATTAAAATCGGGGATATCTTGTTAGCAACCATGTGTTACCTCATCTGAGGGACTACTGTAAATTCAAAAGAGCGTTTTATGTTTAATTGCATTTCAAAGGCTTTATGGTTATTATTGAAAGTGTATAATTTAATTTTAAAAATAGTGGATAAATTTTTTTAAAAAAGGTTTGGTTTTCGAGGTGAAGTAACATCCGCAATCAAGCATGCATAATATTTTAAAGCGAGAGTAAATTGTACTAAATAAATGATAAAAATTAAATAAAAATTTAAAGGCGTACCTGTCATTTTCTTGCTACTCCCACCAAAAGATTAGCTTTTGTAATATTCATGATTTTGCAAGAAAAGAAAACAAGAAGAGTAGTTGAAGGTATATCTATCAAACCTTAAGTCATGAAAAATTAGTCTCTAGTGGTTTTATTGGATGGTTTTCTGGGACAAAGTGTAATAAGTTCAATTGTCCTTCAAAATATCCATAAGATTCTAAAATGTTGGGGCATTAGCCTAAATGACTTTTAAAATTCTTCGAAACATTTCGAGTTCACTTGGCCTTATTATATTGTTCAATTGATCATATAAACTTAGATTTTACTTCAAAGGAATTAAATGAATTAATACCCCCTATGCTCAGTGAACCATATATTTTAATTATGTCATGAGAAGGGTACTTAAAGGGTCAGTTGGTGTTTCATTTAAGATTTATGTGAATGAGTGTCCTTAGAATAAACTTAAGCTATTAAGGATCTCATGCCAGAAGATAAACCTATTTCTGCAGCATTTTCAAAAATGTTTTGAAATAATTATGTTTTATTTCCTAATACTCATTAGACAAATTCAAGTTGAGCCTAGTGCACTACTAAGCCCTTAGGGTCCAACTTTTAAAGTGAACTTACAATGATTAAATATTAAATTAGGGGAAGTTCAATTCTTTATCAAGGCCATGTCTTATCATTAAATCACCAATAAGGCGCTTTAGATTAGTGAATTATCATCTTTCAAACATAAGCCCACCACCTTAGAATCCTTTAATTTAATTAACCTACAAATTATAATAATTAAGAAAAATTATAATTACAACTTTATTGTAAAAGAGTGTGAAATTTTTTTCTACCATCTTAGTCTCTTATTTTCAATCATCCAAAAGAGCTTGATATAACCAAAATTACTTTTGCCCTTTCAATTAATCCTAAAATTTAAATAAGGCATTAAGAATCCAAAATTACAATTTTGGCCTTAGGGCTCGTCACTTCATAACTCATCAATTATAACTCAATTGACATTGAAATTTTTGGAGTACCCCTACCATGGGTCAATTAAAATATTAGAGGAGAAGATGTGATTTTTCAAAATTTTATTTAATTTTAAGAATTATTTTTACCTCAAAAATAGAATTTTCAATATTAATTTATTTAGTTAATCAAAGTAAATTCTTTGTTCATGAGAAAATTATTTGAGATTCACCTAGGTCAGAGGTCCACTTGGAGAAAATTTGATGATCTTTTAAATTTTATTTTAATTATTAAAGTTATTTATTAATTTTATCAATCAATTAAAATGGAAAATATAATTTAATTTAAAAAATTAATTCTATATTTTCTTAAATCCCCCTAAATCCAAAGAACTCACAGAAACAAACTCTCCATTTTTGTTATTTTTTAATTTACTTTTTATAATTATTTTAATGGAAAATTAGAGGAAATACATTTTTAGCCTTTAAAAAATTATATTTAATTTAGAGAAATTAGGAAAAGTATTCTAATAAGTTTCAAGTGACCAGGAAACAATTAGGAACATTTTAGTCTATTTTTTTATTTTTGCAATTTTTAGTTATTCTTAATTATTTTTAATTCAAAAATAAGTTCAAAAGTAAAATATTTACTTTAATATAGTTTTTATTTTCTTAAATGGTCCTAATCACAAGTAACTCAGAAAACCATTTTTTTCAGAATTTTCCTAATTATATTTAATTCTATATAATTATTTTAAAGCGGAAAATGTTATTTTACTTACAAAATCAACTTTTGTGATAAATATACTCCAAATTGATTCTAAAATTTTAAAGAGTGTTAATGCGATTATCCTTTAAAATGTGGAATTGATTTTATTAAATTTTTAATAATATTTTATTTAATGAATTTATTATAAATTTTATACATTTAATTAACTATTAAATTGTACAAAATCACTTAAATCCATTTTATATTATTCTTAGGATCCTCTGACCATGGGAAACCTACAAAATTAATCCCATAAAATTTTTTATTTAAATTTTAGTTTATAAAATTTAATGGAAGTAAAAATATACAACCAGGCTTGAAAATTAGAGTTTCAAAGCTAGAGAAGCTCTATTACCTTGAAAAAATAAAAAAAAATCCCTATTAACATGTGAAATAAATCCACAAAGTTTCAACTCATGGTGATTAATATTTAACTTGTTCAAATTAAATTAGTACAAAAGGTATTTAATTAATTAAAAATCAGTGACCAATCAAATGATTTTTATTTTTATTCCACATTATTCTTCTCTCTTCACCGAGCAAGTGGATATTTTCCTTTCAGTCGTATGATTTTTCTACACAAAGATATGATTTTTTTAAGCTTTGGAATTAATTTAAATCAAATTAAGCTTAATTTCCTACTTATCTCACTCATCCTACGACGCTCCGAGCTTTCACAAGTCACCGTGCTACTGGTTGATCCAACTTTTTTATTGTGATAGATTGTGTAAAATTTAATGAAATATAATCAATTAATATTCAGATTCTTTCCAAGTATACATATCATTATCAAGTAATAAAGGACTTTCTATTTAAGCCCAAAATATCTATTCTACAGGGAAGGTTTATATTGGAAATGACAAATTTGCTTGGAAATTCACAGAAAGTCAATTGAAATCACTGTCACTAATTTCAATTGTTGAGATGTAATCAAAATTAAATTTCTAAACTATTATAAAATAAAATATGCAAAATTTAAAACAGTAAATACTAATCTATTAACTATGTTTATGTAGTAGAGATTCTTACGTGAAAAAGCATCCTTCCCACAAAAATGAGGCTATGGTAAAATGAGATGAGATAAATGTTCATAATATGCATTATTGCAAATAAGAGCAAATTTAATTCTCTACCCTGATACAATGCATAGAAAATCATTGGCTAATCTCAGTGTTTAGTCCCTAAATCCGTGGCTAGGCTAGGAGACCGACTCCCACTCCAGAGCTCCCACTTCCCTAAACTTGAAGGCTAGCTCTCGCTTCAGTTCTTAAACACTAAAACTGAATTAAAGATTTTAGTCTGTCACCCTAAATGTTCTCCAATTCTACACCCAACAAAAAATATTTACCTATTTATTTGCACTTAATTCCATAAACGATGTTCTCTTTCATGGAATCAAATGTGATCTTTACTCTATTGTTGAGCTCATACACTATTTCTAGGATCATATGTTTCACAACATATATTAAAAATTCAATTGGCCAGTTCGAAAAGTAAATTAAGTCCAGAGTTGAAAAATCATCACAATTTATTTTACAATTTAATATTTAAACATTCATATTATCTCTTCATTTCACCATATCTCAGAATAGGAAGAAAGATAAAGGGAAATACTCAGACTTCATGAAAATAAATAACAAAACACAAATTTCATATAAAAGAAACTTCATACAACACTAATAAACAAACAATACTTATCTGAAAACTCTTTCTTAAAACAAATCCTTTGTAACCTTTCCTTAGAAATGCAGGAAGAAGATATCTCTCACTTTTCTAATTCTCCAACACTTTTATAGAATGTTTCACACTAAATCTCACCACAAAAACTCTAAACAATGAAAACAAAAGCACTAATTGCTCCAATATGGAAGTGGAATGGAATGATGTGGTGCAAAAAATGAAAGCAGATGAGTGAAAAATGTAGAGGAACACTTTTTCTGATGAAATTCTGCTCCAAGTAGAGCCCAAGGCAGGTTCTCCATGAGGTGCCTCCAAAAACTCTTCAAGAAAATCATCCAAATGCATCGAACCTTCTAGAAACAAGGTCTGCACCACCTTTGGTGCCGTTGGTGCTGGTCTGGCATCGTCGGCGCTGAGTAAAAAATCTCCACATAAATTTCTTCTGCGCCGTCGGCGTTGCCCTCAGCGCTGCCGGCGCTGAACATTTCTTCAAAAACATCATTTTGACTCCAAATTTCATCCTTTTTGCTTTCTTTTTTCTTTAAGCTCTAAAAATCAACAACTTGCAAGAAAACATTAAAATACCTTCCATTAAAGTGCAATATCATCAAAAATAGGTATAAAATATGGGTCTAAAAATTCCATTAAAGTGCAATATCACAAAAAATAAGTATAAAATATGGGTCTAAAAATGCATATATTTTATGCAATATCACCAAAAATAAGTATAAAATATGGGTCTAAAAATGCATATATTTTTGGTGTATGAAAATCTTCGAAACTTACATGTTACTTGTCCTCAAGTAACTCCTTTACTGCATAAAAAATATGACTTATGATAAAGACATTAACCGTTAGACTTCCATATTTTAGTTTTCCAAATATAATAGTATAACTTAAGAAAAATTCAAAACAACTCCAGTTAATACTAAAGGTGTAAAGATATTCAATAATTGTCTAAGGTTTTTGATCCATTAATTCTTTCAAGAAAAATTGCAATTTGCAATATTAAAGTCACGTAGGAAATTCATGTGGAAAAGAACTTCATAAAACTTTATTAATAATTAAGTTAACATTCAAATAAAAGGTTTAGAAAATGTGTTCAAATTTGTTTCCTTAAGTTGATTCATGTGAAGCCAATTTTTAATTAGGCATCTCCTCAAGCTTCTCCCCATATATTATTTTTTTTCTTTTTCTTTTCTTTTAAGTATCTTTTTTAATCCCCTTTTTTATTTCTTTCTTTCTTTTCTCCTCTTTTTTTTCATATGTCAGGATTACTATATCTGGAAAGCCTTTAATGATTTTGAACTTCACTATCTTCTTCTTAATGTTAAATACCTTTTACATTTCTTCACTTAAAAAATTTATATTAACTTAAAGATTTGATAAAGTTTAATTCTTTTCTTTTTACATAAAACTTTTAAGATTTTTAATACTTCAAAAATACAAATTTCATTTACTAAAAATAGAAAAACATAGTCTTATTCCTTTTTACCAAATATCTTAGCCCCTAGAATTAACCTTTATTATTGAAAATTTTTACTTAAATTTACTATATATTTAGAAACATAAATATAGTTATCAAAAGTTAACCTCTAATACCAAAGGTCATATTAAATTTAAAATTTTGAAAATAAAATTAAGTGAGGACAAAAAAAACTATGTTCTTTCTCTCTATCTAAAAATGATTTTTCATCTTCTCCCCCCCAAACTTAAATTTTTAAAAGATTTTTACATGAAGAGCTTTAAAAATGAAGGGTAAAAGAAAGCATTAAATACATAAAAAAAAATTAAACCTGCTGGAGATTTTGATTTTTTAAACATAAATTTTGAAAATATTGCAGGTGCGAAAATGAAAACTATAAGGCTAAAAACATTAAATTGCACATAATACATATAAAATTTGCTGAAAAAGAGTTAATCACAAAATAGAACAAAGTGCTGAAAATAACAACAGAACTAAACTAAATTCTAGAAATAAAAATAGTCAGTCACATTACAGTTTAACATAACATAACAAACAAAGTCTAAACAACATCACAACACCAACAATACAATCACACAATACAAACATAAACAAACATAATAGATCACCAGTCTTCATCTTCCTCATCATCAAAATCTAACTTCTTCTGCTGGTATGGAGTATAAATAGGGTGAATATGGAACTTAATAGTATGGTCACCAATAAGGTATCTCACTTATGCATCATCATAAGCAGCATCATACTCAAATTTATGGCAAATCAGATCATCAGTGTGACCATTTCTGGCCTTTATATTCTGCATCCTATGATCCATCTTCAAAATATCTCCTTATTGAATCATCATCTGGTCCAACAACTCCTTGTTGCTAGGGTCACTTGAAGTAGGCCACTAGGGATTCTAGAAGGCATGTCTTCCAGATCTCCAATCAACATGGGACTCATAAGTCTTGATGTTGGCATGCCTAATGGGTCTCTGAGGCTTAATCCTCTCCTCATTAGGTCTAAAATCAACTCCTGCATGCTCACAAAGTGTGTAAATCAGAGCAAGGCATGCCAATCCTCCAAAAGTCTTTCCCAGAGCAATAGATTGAGTGTTCATGTAAATAATATAGCCCACATTTATGTCCACAACTTGTTGAACACAGTAGTTCAGGATGACTCTATCTTTGGTCACCTCACTATGATGGTTTGTCGGAATCATTCTTCCAGAAAAAAAATAATGCCAGGCCTTAGATACTACATTTAAATTACTATGGGGAAAGTTAACTTTAAGTCCATTTTTTATTTTCCAACCCCCTTTCTCACTATTCAAAAAAGAAATAACTTCATCTAAAGCCTGATCTGTAACAGAAAAAGAATGATACTGACATCTACACACATCTTCTACAGAATAAAACTCATTTATTTTCTTTGGAGTAAATTCTACCCTTTTTCCACGAACAAATACATAATCATTAGAAGCTTCAGGAAGGTTGGCATAAAATTCCATTATAATCCCAGCTATCGCATCGGCAGTAAAATTGCAGAAATTTTCCCATTGCCGAGCAATAATTAAATGTTCAACTTCTCCTCTTGGATTTTAAAACCTCAGTCCTGAATTACTTTCTTATTTTCACAAATGTTATGAAATGGAGCACTGACTCTAAAGCTAACAAATCTCTGCTCATCATATTTTACTTTCCATTTTCTCGATCTAGAAGCCATAGAAAATCTAGAAAATTTATTAAAAATCAGCATAAATTCTAAAATTTCAAAAATCAAAATGTAAAACATTTTAAACTTCAAATCACTAAGAGTTCATCACCAAATAATTTTCTCAAAAATTTCTCAAGAAAAAATTCATATTTTTGGATCCATGCAATGTGAGATAAATCTTTGGTGAAAATAAAAAAGTTTTGCTTTAAAGTATAGCTCTTACCTAGAGAAGATTAAATCCAAAGAATTTTAGCCTCTAAATCACCTTAGATCTGACCACAATCAAGCCCTAGCTTCCCAAACCAAAGGCTGAAGATGACTTAAGCGAAAAAATTGTGGTCATAGTAAAAATTGCAAATTTTTAGGGGTTAAAATCTGCTTTTGGGTCGAGGATGTCGTCGGCGCTGAAGGCCCGAAAGTTTCATATTTTGACTTTTTAAATTTTTCAATTTCCTATGGACTTACTCCAAAATTTTAGTATTTTAAACTCAAATTGTATCTAACAATAATTCACAAAACAAAAACATTTCACCAACATGATTTTTCACAAACAACAACAAACTGATTTTTATTTATGAAAGTACACTTTTTACAAACATAATGTTTTAATTACACAATCACACAAATTTAACAAACTAATTTTAAATCAGTGTCGAAATCAAGCCACAACACTAAATGCTATCACAAACCTATACACACAATCAAAGTTTAGAATTTTAAAGATAAAAGCAAAGCAAACCAAATTAAATTAAATCCACACAATTACATTAAATATATATAATGTTCTAAAATAGATAGAGAATTTTAAGTCTTCAATTATTACGCCTCTTCTTCAATGATTTATCCTCCTCTGATATCTCGCATAGGTTGGTAATGAACATATAATTTGTAGAAGGATCGATACAGAAATTGATCTGTCAAATTTTCTTCGATCCACCCTTTTTTTTTAAACATCCGAAGTAATCCTGCTTCAAAAGTTCCAGTGTGATCAAAATTTTCTTTTGTTTATAAATCTAGGTAATCAAAAAAATATTTAAGATCTCCTACTGTATTCTTAATACTCTGAAGTTCCCTTTCAATTTTCTTCAATTTCTTTTCCAAAGTAAGCAAACGTCCAACTGTTGATGGTATTAATGGAGTTGAAGCATGTGAAGATTGATCTATGATGGCTTCTAATACTTCCTTTCCATTTCAACAATAATTCTCATCTATAAGATTCATGGGCTCTCAAGGTAATAAAGTATTTTCCCAACATTCATATGAAACTTGTGCTTGACTGCAAATCTAAAAGTTGGTAGATGGATGCCCAAGTCCATTTAATAGATTTAAAATATAATAGACCCTATATCAATGGGTTTTTCCATTTGAATGCAGTAAATTAAAATAGCACATTCTTTAGTAACTCTACTAATTTTCATTGTAGGGAGTAATTTTGCAGAAATAAAGAAATATCATTGCTTCGAATTTGGATTAAGTAATGAAGTGGAGAAAATAACATATCCTTCAACTCGTATCTCCCACAATCACTTTCATCCTTGAGAAGATTATACACGTCTTGCATCAAATCTCGTGTAGGAATAAAATATGTATAATGACAGATTGGAATGTTATCTATCATATACAATTCATTAATCCTTGCAGGAGTAAATGATACAGCCTTACCACGTACGAAGACAACACCTTGAGTAATTCCATGTAAGTTCGCATAAAACTCTTTCACAACAAGTACGACAACTACAGTTGTAGTGTAACACAAAACTTCCCAACACCTTTGCAGAATGATTTTATCAATCGGACAAGTAGGATTGATCACTCCATGATTAACAAATTCTCTTTCCTTAATCAATCTCCTCTTTATAATAACTTTATCATATAACCACTGCAAGTCAAAACTAATAAACTTTTTTTTGTTGAAAACCTCATACCTCAAAGTATTTCTGGAAGTAGGAAGTTAATAGGCATCCAAGGATGTTTCTAGGCCTTTTCAAACTCATCCTTGTGGTTATTACGAAGTGAAATCGCGCCAAAACCCCCCAAGAGAATATAAAATTTTCCAACCGTACTTGGCACCATTGGCGCTCTAGATTGGCGCTGCCGACGCTGATGTTCGTTCTCTAGGGTGTCGTCAGCGCCCATTCTGACGTCGTCGGTGCTAGTGACAAAAATTACAATTTCATTTTTCTGTTCAATTCAATTCCAAAATTTCCTCCAATACCAATATTTGACTTAATTTATAATAAATGCATATGTGTAGGATTATTATCTACTAATATATAAGACACTTAACAAACTAAATAATAGTACATAGCAATATATGTATGGGTTACCTCCCACAAAGCGCTTGATTTAACGTCGTCAGCTTGACATATCATTTTATTAGTAGGATTGACTTAACATTAAAACTTATTTAAATTGAGGTATGTGCCCTTCATAATAATATTTCAAACGATGCCCATTAACTTTAAATACCATTTCAGTGTTAGGATCTTTAATAACAATAATTCCATAATGATAAACTTTAATCACTTTAAATGGTTTTCTAGAGTCAAGATCTTTAATAACAACAATTCCATAATGCTAGACTTCATTCACTTTAAATGGTCCTAACCATCTGGATTTTAGTTTTCCTGGAAACAATCTCAATCTTGTATTATATAGTAGAACTTCTTGTTCAGTTTCAAATTTCTTCTTAATAATCTTCTGATCATGCCATATTTTCATTTTTTTCTTTATAGATTTTTGTACTATCATATGCTTCATTTTCAATCTCCTCAAGTTCATTGAGTTGCAAAAGCCTTTTCTCACCAGCATCCTTTAAATTAAAATTAAATTCTTTAATAGCCCAAAATGCTTTATTTTTTCTCACCAGCATCTTTTAGATTAAAATTAAATTCCTTAATAGCCCAATATGCTTTATGCATTTTCTCACCAACATCCTTTAAATTAAAATTAAATTCTTTAATAGCCTAAAATGCTTTATGTGCAATTTTACTAGTAAATGGCATGTTTATCCAAAAATAAATCTATATGGGGACATTCCTAGAGGAGTTTTATAAGCAATTTTATATGCCCATAATGCAGTATCTAGTCTAGGAGACCAATCCAATTTATATAGATTTACAGCTTTTTCTAAAATGCTATTAATTTCATGATTCGATATTTCTGCTAGACCACTAGTTTGAGGATGATAAGCAGAAGAGAATCTATGCATTATATCATATTTCTTGATTAATTTTTTGATTCTCTTATTCCTGAAAGGAGATCCTCCATCAGTAATGTTCACTTTAGGCATTCCATATCTTATAAAAATATTTTTAATTAAAATATTAGAAACACTCTGAGTTTTACATCTAGGCACAGCAATAGCTTCAATCCACTTAGACATATAATCAACAACAAGTAATATATATAAATTTTCAAATGTAGGCATAAATGGTCCCATAAAGTCTAATCGCCGCACATCAAAAATTTCAACTTCTAATGTGTAATTTAGAGGCATTTTGTCTCTTTTGGAATATTTCTTACTCGTTGACATCTATCACATGTTTTAATATATTCAATAACATCTATAAAAATAGTAGTCCAATAAAATCCAACTTGTAAAATTTTATATGTAGTTCAATTTATTCCAAAATGTTTTCCAAATTTAGAATCATGGCATCTTTCAATTTTCTATTGAGTTTCTTCATAAGGCACACATCTTCTGATAATTAAATCTTTACATTGTTTATATAAATATGGGTCATCCTAATAATAGTCTTTCAAATCATAGATAATTTTCTTTAACTGCGGATTCTTTATATCAGGTGGTAGAATGTCACTTACAATATAGTTTATTATATTAGCATACCACGGTATATCCATTTCATCAATATTATTTATATGTTCATGAGGAAAATTTTCTAAAATTTCATTTGCAAAATTAGTTAATATTTTTATTTCTATTCTAGACAAATGATCAGCTCTTTGATTATCAATTCCCTTTCTATATACCATGTTAAAATCTAACTCTTGCAATAAAAGTATCCATCTAATTATTCTTGGTTTAGCATCCTTCTTTTGCATCAAGTATTTAATAGCAGAATCATTTGTATGCACTACATTTAGTTACAATTAAATAAGAAATAAATTTATCAAAGGCATAAACAATAGCTAATAACTCTCTTTCAGAAGTAATATAATTAATTTGAGCATTATTTAGAGTTTTACTAGCATAATATATAACTTTAAAAACGTTATCATCTTTGTCCTAATATATCCCCAATAACATAATCACTAGCATCGCACATTATTTTAAATGGTTTCTCCCAGTCAGGTGATACTATTATAAGTGAAGTGATTCATTTTTTCTTTAGTAATTCAAATGATGTTAGACATTCCTCATTTAAATCAAATTTTGTATTTTTTTCTAAAAGTTGGCATAGGCATTTAGTTATTTTTGAAAAATTTTTTATGTATTGCGTGAAAAACCAACATATCCTAGAAAACTTCTGACCACTTTAACATTATTAGGAGGTAGTAATTTTTCTATAACTTAGATTTACAATATCTACTTCCATGCCTTTTCAGAAATATTATGCTCAAGAACAATACCTCCTACAACCATAAATTGACATTTTTCCCAATTTAAGACTAGGTTGATTTTTTCCAATATCTCCAAACGAAGTCCCAAATATGGAAAAATCATCCATAAACACTTCCATTCCATGCTCTATAAAATTGCTAAAAATTGACATCATGCATCTTTGAAATGTTGCAGGTGCATTGCATAGTCGAAAAGGCATTCTACGAAAAGCAAATGTTCCATATGGCCTTGTAAATGATGTTTTCTCTTGAACCTCTAAAGCAGTTGGAATTTGGTAATATCCAGTATATCTATCTAAAAAGCAATGGTATTTTCCCAGCCAATCTATCCAACATTTGATCTAGAAAGGGCAAAGGAAAGTGATTTTTTCTGGTGGCCATGTTTAGTTTTCTATAGTCAATACAAATTTGCCAACCAGTTACTTGCCTTATTGGTATTAATTTTTTTTTCTCATTTTCTTCAACTGTCACTCCTCCTTTCTTCGGAACACAGTGAATTGGGCTTACCCAAGCCTATCTGAAATATGATATATAATTCCAGCATATAACCACTTTAAAATCTCTTTTTTAACAGCTTCTTTCTTTATTGAGTTTAATCTTCTCTAAGTATCCACTTTAGGTTCATACTATTCATCTAATAAAATTATGTCCATACAAATTGAAGGACTAATTCCTTTAATATCTGCTAAAGTCCATCCAAATGCTTTTTTATACTTTTTCAACATCTCTATCAACTTTTGTTTCTAAATTTCAGTTAACTCAGAAGATATAATAACAGGCAATATAGATGACTCTCCTAAAAATACATATTTTAAATGGGCAGGTTGTATCTTCAATTCAAGTTCAGGTGGTTTAATACTTCAAGGAATAAGATTTTTACTATCATTTTCCAGCAAGTCTAATGCTTCAAATTTGCCCTGAATATAATCTAAATCTCTTTCTTTTACTTTATTTTCAGTATCAAAAATTTCTCCTTACTTTAATTTATTATTTAATTCATTCTTAAACTGGTCATTACTTTGATAATCAACTACTTCCAACCTGAAACATTCATTATCTTTTTTTATTGCAGGATATTTCATAGCTTTTGCTATATTATATTTCACTTCTTGAACATTAACTCTCATCATTAATTCTCATTTTTAAACATCTATTACAACTCTCCCTATTGCGAGAAATGATCTTCCTAAAATAATGAGAATGTCTTTATCTTCCTCCATATCAAATACTATAAAGTCTACAGGGAAAATAAATTTATCCACTTTACTAATACATCCTCTATAACTAATTTAGGATAAGTTATTGATCGATCAACTAACTGAAGAGTTACAGTAGTAGGGGAAATCTCTCCTAAAATTGATTAGTTAACTGAAGAGTTACAGTAGTAGGGGAAATTTCTCCCAAATCTAAACATTTAAAAATTGATAAAGGCATGAGATTGACTCTCGCACCTAAATCACATTAAGCTTTTCCGTAAAAATTTCCTCCAATTACAAAAGGTATAGTAAAACAACTAGGATTGTTTGATTTTTCTAGAAGCTTTTTTTGAATAAAAGCACTACACTCTTCACTAAGTGCAAAGGTCTCATGATCTGTAAACTTTTTTTTCTTGTTTAATATATCATTCATAAATTTAGCATAACTTGGCATTTGTTTAAAAGACTCAACAAGAGGAATATTTATCGTTAACTTCTTAAGGATTTCCAAAAATTTTGTAAATTATTTATCTTTATTTGTTTCAATCTTTGAGGAAACAGAGGTAATAGTTTTTCTACAGGGCTCTGTGTTTGTTCATTTTCTTGTTGATCATTTTCCATTTCTTACTTTTCTTCATCAAATTTAGTTTCTCTTTAGATCCTTGTTTCAACTTCTTTTTGACTTTGTTATTGAATAGCTTTAATTTATTCTTTATGTTAATCTCTTGGATTAGCTTCCATAGTACTTGGAAGAATTTCAGAAGGTCTATTACTAAGTGTAGTAGAAATATGTCCTAATTGATTTTTAATATTTCTAATAGCACCCCCTTGATTCTATATTTGATTTCCCATATTCAACATTACTTCTTCCATTGTCAACTTCTTTTCCTTAACTTGTGGGTGAGGGTTGGAGCTAAATCCTGGAGGATAATAAGGTCAAAAATTAGGATTTCCTTAATTGTTCAGATTTCCATATGGATTCACAGAATTTTTATAATTATTTCAACTAAAATTAGGGTGATTTTTCCAATCAGGGTTAAAATAGTTAGAATAGGGATTGTTATTTTGATTATTTATAGCGTTTAATGTTTCATAAGATGATTGAGTATCAAAAATCTGTCCTAGTGAATTCTCCTCTAATGCTGGGGGTACTTGAGAATAATTCATTCCCATTTAATCAATCATTTTTAGAAATAGCAGCAATTTGAGATGACAAAATAGACATTGCATCAATATCATGATTACTAGCTACTCTCTTAGGATTTACCCTTTTAGAGAGCCATAGAAAATTATTAGTAGTCATTTCTTCAATTAAAGATTATGCTTCATTAAAAAGTTTTGACATTAATGAACCACCCGCAGCATCTATAACAGATCTCAGTGATCCTACAAATCTATTGTAAAATGTTTGAATTATTATACAATCTGGTAAAACAAGATGTGGACATTTCCTAAAAAGATCTTGAAATCTTTCTCAGGCTTCATATATCGATTCCTCTTCAAACTGACAAAAAGATGTAATATCATTTCTAAGCTTAGCTATTTTTGAGGGTGGAGAATATTTAGCAAAGAATTTTTATGATAGTTCTCCCTAAGCTCTAATAAATCCAAGTGCTAACAAATTTAACCAAGCTTTGATTTTATCCCTTAATGAAAAGGGAAAAAGTCTAAGCCTAATAGCATCATTAGACACTCCGTCATATTTAAATGTAAAACAAATTTTAAAAAAACTAGCAAGATGTAAGTTAGGATATTTAGTAAATGATCCTCCAAACTGATTATTTTGTACCATTTTGATAATAGCAGGTTTAAGCTCAAATGAATTAGCAGAAACATCAGGATTTTGAATAGCAAGTGAAGTTCATCTGTTGTCAGATTTGCAAAATCATTCAAAGGTCATTGTAGATTTTCATTTATTGGATTATCTAAGTTATTCCCCATTTCTTGTAAATTCTTAAACTCTCTTTGTTGTTTTTGAATTTCTCTAATAGTACGTTCTAATTCTGAATCATAAGGTACTAAACCTTCAGATCTAATATTTCACATAAACAAATAAAACATGCAAAGTAAAATACTCTAATAAAAATAATTCTTTTTGGATTATTGATTTCTTTATTTTTTTTATTTTTTAAATGTTTTTTAAAAATAATAATTTTTGTTTGGTGTATATATTATCTCTAAATTGCCTAATTTATAAAAACTATTTAATTCAACTATTACCTTCCCCATGTAACGATGCCAAGAACTTGATCCGACTTTTTTATTGCAAAAGATTGTGTAAAATTTAATTAAATATAATAATTTAATATATGAATTCTACACAAGTATGCGTATCATTATCAAGTAAGAATGGACTTTCTATTTAAACCCAAAATATCAATCCTACGGGGAAGGTTTAAATTGGAAATGACAAATTTGCTAGGAAATTAACAGAAAGTCAATTAAAATCATTGCCATTAATTTTAATTATTGAGATGTAATAAAAATTGAATTTTTAAACTATTATCAAATCAAATATGCAAAATTTAAACCAATAAATACTAATCTATTAACTATTTTTATGTAACGGAGATTCATATGTGAAAAAACATCCTTCCCACTACAATGAGGTTATGGTAAAATGAGATGAGATAAATGTTCATGATATGTATTGTGCCAAATAGGAGCAATTTTAAATCTCTACCCTGATACAGTGCATAGAAAATCATTATCTAATTTCAGTGTTTAGTCCCTAAATCCGGGGCTAGGCTAGGAGGATACCGACTCGCACTCCAGAGCTCGCAATTCCCTTCACCTGAAGGCTAGCTCTTGCTTCAGTTTTTAAACACTAAGACTGAATTGAAGATTTTAGTCTGTCACCCTAAAGGTTCTCCAATTCTACACCCAACAAAGAATATTTTCCTATTTATATGCACTAATTCCTTAAACGATGTTCTCCTTCATGGAATCAATTGTGATCCATACCCTGTTGTAGAACTCATACTCCACTTCCCGGATCATATGTTTCACAACACATTTTAACAATTCAATTAACCAGATCAAAACGTAAATTATATCCAAAGTTGAAAAATGATCAGAATTTATTTTACAATTTAATATTGGTACATTCATATTATCTCTTCATTTCACCATATCTCAGAGCAGGGGAGAAAGATAGAGGGAACTACTCAGACTTCATGAGAAAGAAATAACAAAACACAAATTTCATATATAAAAGTAAAGTTCATACAACACTAATAAACAAACAAAACTTATCTGAAACTCTTTCTCAATGCAAATCCCTTGATCATACAACACTGATAAACAAACAATACTTGTCTGGAAACTCTTTCTCAAAAGAAATCCTTCGTAGCATTTCCTTAGAAATGCAAAAAGAAGATATCTCTTACTTTTCTCCTTCTCCAATACTCTTACAGAAAGTCTCACACTAAAACTCACCACAGAAACTCTAAACTATGAAAACAAAATCACTAATTGACTCTAATATGGAAGTGGAATGGAATGATGTAGTGCAAAAAATGAAACTAGAGGGGTGAAAAATGTAGTAGAGCCCATTTTCTGATGAAATTCAATCCCAAATAGAGCCCAAGGTCAGTTCTCCAAGAGTTGCCTCCAAAAACTCTTCAAAAAGTCATCCAAATACATCAAATCTTCTAGACACGGGGTCTGCACCACCTTTGACACTGTCGACGCTGAGTAAAAAATCTCCGCGTTAATTTGTTCTACACCGTCCGCGCTGCCGACGCTGGGCATTTCTTCAAAAACGTCATTTTGACTCCAAATTTCATCCTTTTTGCTTTCTTTTTGCTTTAAGCCATAAAAATTAACAACCTGCAATAAAACATCAAAATAGATTCCATTAAGTGCAATATCATCAAAAATAGGTATAAAACATGGGTTTAAAAATGCATGTATTTTTGGAGTATCACTAGTCGTGGTCATCCACCTCAGCGACCACGTGACCCATTATTCTCACTCATCTCCTCATCCGACATGATCTCAGCTTTCCATCTGATTCTCGCGTGATCCAACTGCCCTCCATCATCGTCCCCTACCGTCCTAGCCCGAGAACCGTCCACACAAAAAACTTTAGATCTCTCTCAATACTCAACCAAATCACATAGGGTTTGTTCCTACACTTTCATCTACTCAAGATGAACACTTCTACATGTTAAGTGATCATGAAATCAAACTTCTTTTCAAAATTGGTGGAAACAAGCAAAAAATTAGGGTTGTTAGTCTATACCTGAGTCTGAGAGGGGAGGCCTTTATCAGATACTTGTGGAAGCTTCAGTAGAGTCTGACAAACCTCCAAGAAGTGCTCTTCTCCTCTGGTGAATAGCCTGAGTATGAGTTCAATGAAATGGTGATGCAACCTTAGTCAAGAGCTAGGTTAGAGGGGGTCTTGAAGGAAAACATCCTCATTTTGCTTGAGGAAGGGAGTTTTGGTTGAGTGACGGAAAACCCCTAGTTTTAAAACTCAAAATGGAGCTCCAGCAGAGGGATTCAGTGATGGAAAATGGTGAGATTGATCTTAGGAAGTCTTGGAGAAGTCTTGGAAGCAATTTGGCAGAGTTTCCCCAAGGTTTTGTGCATTCTCTATAGTTTTCCATGGGAGTTGGTGTTTAAATAGAGGGGGAAGGAGTGGCCACTATGGTTGGCCAGTGGGAACAATGTGTTGCTTATGTGAAGGGAAGAAAGGTGCAAGTGACCAATTAAAGTGAACCAACTCAATGAGTTCAAATTTTGAGTTCAAAGCTAGGGGTGGCTCTCAGTTTCTGTGTTTTCCAGCCACTAGGCATGTCGTCAAGGCCAGGGATGGTGACAAGAGTGTTCAAGGAAGCCAGGGAGAGCTTAATGATGATTATCCTTAAAGGTTGATGGCAAATACATTTTGGGTTTAACCAAATATGGGAAGAGATCCCCTAAATAAAGGGACCTTTGGTCCATGGCTCAGGTAGGGTTGGCAAGGTGGGACTAGTCTGGTCCTTAGGGTCCAAAGGGTGGCTAGGGTGACCATGGCTTGGTTAATTTGAATGGGTTAAATTCATTTTAAGGTTTGGGTTCAAAATCATGTTGTGGACTTGGATTTCAATTTGTGTTTTGGTAGACTTTAATTTTGGCTTAATTGATTGATAAAATTGGCTTGGATGATTGTCATGAGAAGTTTGGAAAGGCATTGAGTATTTTGAATCATTTGGGTGTTCAATTTGGTGGAATTTGGCCCATAACTAATTTTGTGGCATTTGGGTTAGGCATGGGTTTAGAATGGACTACTATTTAGGTTAGGCTCACTTGATGGTTCAAATTGATCGAAGGGTTTGTAATGAAGAATTTTGTATATCAGTTGAGTAGAAAAAATGGAGTTATGAGGTTCAATTTTTTGGAAATTAGACTTAGGTGAATATTTGGGGATTTTGGCTTAGGTTGGATTTTGGTGAGATTTAAGGCTAGGCTAAGGCAATTGAAAATTTAATTTGGTCTAAAGGAATGTTATAAGGAATTTGGAATTCAAAATTAGGGAAATTAGATAGGTTAAGGGCTTCAATTTAGGAAATTGGGTGTATGGTCAAATCATGTATTTTGGATGGGCTTGGAATTTAGATTTGAAAATGGGTTCAATTTAGCTTATACATGATGAATTTGAGTTCATAATTGAAATTGGAGAAATTTGGGATCAATTTGGTAGAAATTGGAGGTGAATTGAGCTAATTGGGCCTTAAAGGGCTAAATTGGGATTTTGGTCAAAATTGATCAAATTGGTCAAATTGGACTTCATGAGTGGTCAATATTGGTTTTGGGGGTGTTTGAAATGATTTTGGAGGTATTTTGAAAAATTTGGGCCATGAAGGTCATTTCGGTAATTTTGGCAAACTTGGGGGATTTTGGTAATTTTGAAAATTTTAGGGTGTTTTGGGCTGTTTAAATGGTTTAAAAGACTTTGGGGTGATTTTTAGACAAATTTGGATGGTTTGAGAAAGTTTGAGGATTTTAGGGTTTCAAGGGTAATTTGGTAATTATGGGAAAGTTTAGGGGTAAAATGCTAAAATTGGGTATTTAAGTAAAATTGGGGTTTAATGGGATGCAAATCATGAAATTAACCTTCATGAACCATGAGACCAAGGGAGAATCCACTTTGGATCCTCCATGTGCTGGTTTTAGCCAAACCCTAACCTAGGGCTAATGGTTTAGGGGACCATCCACATGAGTTTCCAAAAAGAGTAAGGGATCAACTAAGCATATTTGGTTAAGGGTTAACGTAGTGAGTGTTTGCGAGGGGTATCAAGTGCGTGTGTTTGTGAGACTGACCAAGACCACATCACCCAGTCCTATGGGGTCTTATAAGGCCAATCAATCCTATAGGTACTCCTCTTGAGCTCCACCATATTAGCTCGACGTACTAAGTGTTAGAGTTTAGAACCAATATGTTGAACTTCAAGCTAAGCAAAGAATAGTTTTAAAATTTCTAAAGGTGAGGGCGCCATAACTAGTCCTCTAGCATTGTCAACAGGAAAGCCCAATGACTAGTTGCTAAGCTTCTAAGGAAGAGCTAACCCTCAACCAAAAGTGAGGTCAACATAGCTCTCTATCTCTTCTCTCACCTCAAGCTCTCTTTTTCTCTCTCACTCTCTCTCTATCTCACTATCTCTATATCTATCTAAATGAGAGAAAAGCGGGAGAGAGAGACAGTTGATGGAGAGTGTGGGAGAAAAGAGATGAGGGAAATGGAGCATAAGAGAGAGTGTGTGAGAGGGAGGGAGAAAGAGAGAGCATGAGTTAGAGAAGCAAAGGGAGAGAGAGGTAGTAAGTGGGGAGGGAGTGTCAGTGAGAGATAAAGAAAAAGATAGATTGAGGAGACAAAGTGTGTTAGAAAGTTGGAGTAGGAAGGAGTGAGAGAGAGGGGGAGTAAAAATATAGAGAGAAAGAGAGAGCATCAGTTAGAGCATCAAAGGGAGAGAGAGGTAGTAAGTGGGGAGGGAGTGTCAGTGAGAGATAGAGAAAAAGATAGATAGAGGAGATAAAGTGTATGAGAGAGTTGGAGTAAGAAGGAGTGAGAGAGAGGGGGGCATAGGGGTGGGAGGTAGAGTGAAAGGGAGAATGTGAGGAGGAGAGAGCAAGAGAAAGTGAGAGAGGTAGAGTGAGATGTGAGTGAGAGAAAAAGAGAGAGAGTATAATGCTTTAAGTCTCTCTATCTCTCTTGACTTCTCCCTCTCTATCTCTCTCTATTTCTTAATCCTTCCAAACATTGTTTCCAGTCTCTCATTGTTACCCTTCACCCTTTATGTCTGTCTATCTCCCTTTCTATGTTTTACTCTCTCTGAAAAGCTTAAATCTCTCTATATTCTAGCTCTCCCTCTTTCTCTTTAATGCATTATCACACTCTTCCCCCTCCTATCTCCCACCCACTCATCACTTGCTCCTCATCCCCACTTTAACATCCACAATGCTTGAACTCTTATGTCACTTATCTCTCGCTCTCTTTCAATCTATCATTCACTCTCTCTCTCTCTCTCTCTCTCTATCTCTCTTTGTTCCTCTCTATCCCTTCTATCTCACTCTTAACCTTCCCTATCTCTTTCTCACTCACTTTATCTCTCCCTCTCTCACTCATGCTCTCTCCCTGCTCACTTTCATGGCTCACCATATCTCTCTTCATCTCTGACTCACTCATACACTCTCTTTACCCTTCACTTTCACTCTCTCTTACTTTCTCTCTCTACCTCTATTTCTTTCCCTCTCTGCTTCCCTCCCTCCCTCCCTCTCTCACTCTCTCATATTTGTCCCCTCTATATTATGCTCTCTATCCCATATAATGTCTCATTCTTTTCTTGTAATCTCTCTCATTTTATTTGGCTTTATCTCTATCTCACATTCTCTGTCTCTTTATCTCTTCCATTATAGTGAGTGATGGAGATGAGGAGTGACCGATGGAGAGAGAGGGATAGGAGTGAATGGCTGAGAGAAAGGGATAAAGAAACAAAGAGTGAGAGAAAGTAAGAAATAAAGAGCTAATGATATCCTCTCTCTCTCTCTCACTCATTTATCTCTCTCCCTCCCTTCCCCTCTCTCATCACTCTGTCTCTTCTCTCACTCTTCCTCTTCTCTAACTCTCCTTCACTTACTCCCCTTACCCTCCATACCTCCCTCTTCCTCCTTTACTCCCCTCTCCTACTCCTTCTTCATCCTTATCTCTCTAGCCCTCTCCCCTTTACTTTCCTAGCTCCTCCTCACTTTCTCCTCACTCTCCATCCCCTGTCTCTCTCTCTACCTCCCTCTTCTCTTTCTTGTAGACAGAGGGGGAGATAGAGAGGGAGAGCATAAGAAAGTGAGGAAGATGGAGAGAGCTATGGAGAGCAGAAAAAGGGATGAAGAGATGAAAGAGGAAAAGAGTGAGGAAAAAGTAAGAGAGAAGAAAAAAATGAGAGATGGAGATAGATGGAGAAAGAGAACAGGAGAGGAAGAGAGATCTCTCTATTCTTTTTTTTTTCTCACTATCACCTTCTTTCTCTCACACACTTCCGCACTCTCCCTCCTCTTTCTATATATCTCACCCTCCATCTCCCTAGCTCTCCATCTCTCTAACTCCACTTCTCATCTCCAACTCTCCATCCATCACACACTCTCTCCCCCCACTCTCTTTTTCTCTTTCTCTCTCTCACTTTCCCCCTCTCATTATCTGTGTCACTCTTCTTCTCTCCCACTCTCTCTATCTCTCACTTACTCCTCCCTCCCTCTCACTCTTGTAAGGGTAAGTCAGAGAATTAAGAGGATATGAGAGATAACCAGAAACAAAGGGAAAGAATGAGTGAGAGAGGGCTTGAGAGAGAATAGAATGACCTCCCTCCTACATTAATTCTCTCTCTCTCTCTCTCTTTGTCACTCTCCCACTCTTCTCTCCTTTCAAAATCTCTCTTTCTTTTTTCCTTCTTCTCTTTCACTCTCTCACCCTTTCTCTCATTCTCTATCTTTCTTTCTCTCAAACATTAACATGTCTCTCTCCCAATCCTTTTCTTTCTCTCTTAACTCTCTACCCTCACTCTCTTTCTTTCTTCATATTTCTCTCTTCTTTTCATGTTCCTCTCAATCTCTCCCTCCCTCTCCTTTTTTTTCCTTTCTATTTCACTTACCTCTTGCAAGCTATCTTTTCCTTCTTATCTTACTGTCTATCTCTCCCTTTGCCTCCATCTCTCTACATCTACCACTATTTCTTCTCACTTGTCATCTCTCGCTCTCCCTCTCTGTCTTCCTTCTATCTTAATTGCTATCTCTCTCCCGCTCATCACTCACACACTTCCTCTTCTTTTGTTGTCTCTCTCTTTCTATCACTCCATCCCTCTCACTCCTTCACTCCTACTCTCTCCCTCCTCTCTATATCTCCCATTCTCTCTTCCTCTTTGTCTTTCACACTTTCTCTTGCTTAATCTCTATACAACTCCTTCTATTTCCCCACCATTTTCTCTTGATATCTCTCATTGTCTCTCCCTCAAACTTTTCTCTGTGTATCTTCTCTCTGACTCTCCTCACCCTCAATCACATTCTCACTCTCTCCACCCCCTCCCTCCCCCCCACCATCCCTTTCCCTTTCTATCTCTTCCCTCTCTCTCTTTCTTGTACTATCAACCTCCCTCACTCTCTAAATCACTATCTCTCTATCTCTCATTCCCTCTAACTAAACTCATATCTACCTTTATTCCTCACTTTTTTTACTTTATCTTTTCTCCCTCCCTTAGTTTTCTTTCTCTTTTTTCTCACTAATTCTACCATTTACATTCTACCTCACTCACCCTCTCTTTTTTCTCAGTTTTCTTTCTCTTTTTTCTCCCTACCTTCCTCTTTCTTTATCTATCTCTCCCCCTTTCTCTCTCTTTCTTCTTCACTATCACTCACCCTTTTTATCTTTCTTTCTCTTACTCCCATTTCTCTCTTTCTCTCACTTGCCCTATCTCTCGTCTTGCACTCTTTCTGGCTCACTTTCTCTCATTTTCTCTTTCTATCATCTTAGTGCTGCTCTATATATCTCTCTATGTCCTTTCTCTTTCTAAGTCTCCCTCCTTCCAATCTCTCTTGCTCACTTTCTCTATTTCTCCTTTCAATAAATCCCTCTCATATGAGGGAGAAAGACAGATAAAGAGAGTAAGTGAGGAAGATGAAAGGATCTCTCTCCCCCATCCCTTCCTCTCCTACATCATTCCCTTCCACTTACTGCTCTCCTGCTCACTTTTATCTCTATTACTTTTGATATACATCTCTCTTACCTCTCTTGATTTCTCTATTTCTCTAGCACTCTATGCTTCTTCTCTCACTTTTTATCTTTCTCTCTCTAGCAACTGGCAGAGAGATCGAGAGAGAAAAAGAGGGAGGGAGACAAATAAAAGTAGAGCATCTCTACATACAGAGATTGGGAGAGAGATATGTTGGTAAATGGATGGAGAGAATGAGATTGATTGAGGAAATCATAGAGAATGGGAGAAGAAAAAAAGAGACAATAAGAGAGATGAGGGAGAGGAAGAGAAAGAGAGAAAGATGAAGAAGAGAGGGAAGGAGGGAGAAAGGAAAGGGGAAAGAGAGAGAGAAAGAGAGAGTGGTACATATGTAGAGAGAGTGAGAAAGAGAGAGTGGAACAAGGTAGGGACAGTGAAAAGAGAGAGAGAGAGAGCACAAGATAAATGAAGAGAGAGGGTGATAGGGAGAATATTGATATCACTATCTTTCCCCCTATATCTTGTTTCTCTATCTGTCACTCTTTCTCTCTAAAACTACCAATTGCTCTCTCTCTATCCATTCTCTCTCTCCCTTACTATCTAACTCATTATCTCTATTTCCCTCTCACCTAACTTTTTATCTCTTACTTTCTCTCACTCTTGCTCACTCTTCTCTCTCCCTCGATTGCTCTTTCTCTCTCAATATCTTTCATGCTCAAAATGTATTTCTCTTACCCCCTCAATCAATCTCTCTCACTATTCTCTGACTTGTTCTTTCTTCTCTTATCTTTCTCTCTCCCTCAAGCTATCAACCTGTCCCGCTCTCCTATTCTTTCTCATTCTTTCTCTTTTGCTCACTCTATATCTCCTCACACCCTTGATTCTCCCACTCCTTATATCTCATTGTCTCTATCTCTATTAAAAGATATTGGAAAAAAAGAGAGTTTGATAGTTTGAGAGAGAGTGTGTGTCGGTGACGGAGAGAGGAGAGATAGAGAAGAGAAGAGAAAATAGGAGATTACATTAGAGAGTATGAGATAGGTAGAAAAGGGGATCTCTCTATATATCTATTTTTTATCATTATCCTCTTACAAACTATCTCTCTCACTCACTGGAAGTGTTAAAAGGGGAGGGAGGCCTTGAGGGGAAGTGTGAGAGAGAGAGTTAGAGATAGAGAAGTGGAGTGAGAGAGAGAGTGTGTGTGGGAGAGGGAATGCAGGAGGCAGAGAGAGTCAAGAAAGAGATAGATAATAGATGGTTAGAGTGTGAGAAAGTTAAAGTTCAAGAGAGATATTTATAGAGAGAGAATAGATCGAAAGAAGGGAGAGAGAAAAAGAGATCGAGAGGAGATAGTGAGAATTGAAAGAGTGAGAAAGCAAGACTGATAGAGTGGGTGAAGAGCGCGAGTATTAGGGGATGAGAAAGAGATGTGAGAGAGAGAATGACGATAATGAGAGGAGGGATAGAGCAAAAGCGAGAAGAGAGTGAATTTGAAGAGACTGTGTGCGAGAGCTAGCGTGGGTGAAAGTTAAAGTTAGAGAGAGAATAAAACATAGAGAAAGAGAGATAGAGAGGAATAGAGTGGTAAAAAATGAGAGCAAAAGTAAAGAAAGAAAGAGAAGAGATGAGAGAAATAATGATTGAGATAGAGAATAGTGAGATTGAGAAAGAGTGATTGAAGTTGTAAGAGAGAGAAAGTGTGTGAGAGAGAGAGATAGATAAACTGAGAAAGAGAGAGGAATGGAGTCATGGTGAGAGAGTGAAACATAGAGAGATATGAGGGAAGAGAGGAGGTGGGAGCAAGAGAGAGAGAGACTGCAAGAGATAGAGAGAAAGCTAGAGAATGATGAGGAGGTAGAGGGAAAGAGAGAGATAAAGAGGAAGGGAGGGAGCCGAAAGAAAGAAGGGAGACTGTGAGAGGTTGGAAGGGAAAGAACAAATAAAGAGAGATAGAGAGAGATAGAGAGAGAAAAGTGGGATAAATGAAAGATAGATAGATGGATAGAAAGAGTGAGTGAGCGACAGAGAGAAGGTGAGAGAGGACAAGAAGATGTGAAAGAGGGAGAGTGAGAGAAATAGAGGAGAGAGGAAAGAAATAGGGGAGAGAGGAAAAGAGAGAATGAAAGAGGGAGGATGGGATAAAGATTGATAGTGAGAGCTACAGAGAGACAAAGAGAAAAAGTGTGAGAGAGACACGGAGTACGAAAAGAGATGGAGGTATACTGTTGCTATGTCCCTCCCTCATCATCTTTCTCTCTCCTTCTTCATTCCCTCTCTTATTCTCTTACTCACATACTATCTTTGTATCTATATCTCTAACTCACTCTCTAAGAGACGAAGGGAGGGAGTGAGGGAGAGGGAGTGAGAGAGATGGAGAGCTAGAGAGAGAAAAGAAAGAAAGATCAAGCAAGAGAGATAAGAGAGAGTAAGTGATTGGTATAGAGAGAGAATACATTAGAGGATTAGAGAAAGAGAGTTAAAGTGGTAGGGAAGGAGAGAGGAGAGATATAATATAATAATCTCTATCCCTTTCTTTTTATTTCTCTCTTACTCTCTCTCAATTTATCTCTCTATCTCTCATTTCTCACATCTCTCGAGTCTTTCTCCCACTCTAACTCTTTCACACTCTTTCCTGTAATCTCTCATTCTCTCTCCTCTTTTCTACCTCTCTTCTCTCACCTTTTCTTTTTTATCCTTCTAATGATGGAGCGATAGAGAGTGGGAAAGAAAATTGGAGACAGTAGAGGAAGTCAGAGAGATAGAGGTGAGAATAGAGCAAGTGAGAAATAAGAAGAGAGATAAGATGCTTTCCCTCTCTACATCCCATTTCGTCCCTCTATCTTTCTCTCACTCTCCTTAGCTCCCTCTCCAAAAGAGAGAGTGATAATGATGGAGAGAGAGAACAGATAGATTGAGGGGGTTTTAGAATGAGGAGAAAGATAGAGAGATGGTGTCTGTGAATAGAAAGTGAGTGAGTGAGGGAGGGAGGGAGAGAAGGAGAGAGGAGAGTGATAAATGGTGGGCAAGTAAAGGAGGGAGGCTTTCTCTCTCTCTTATACCTCTCCCTCACTTTCTTCTCCCTCCCCATTTATCCTTCTCTCAATCACTCTCTCTCTCCCTCACTTTTGTCAACCACTTATGCTCCTTCTCTTTACCTCTCCCTCTAGCCCTCCCTTTTTTCTCTCGCACTCTCGCTCCATTTCTCTAGCTGCTTGTCTCTCATGTACACTCTCCATTTCTCTCACTCTCTCTCACAATTGCTCTCTTTCCCTCCCTCATTCCCTTTCTCACCCTTTCACTGTTTCTCTCCCTTTTTCCCACTCAACCTCTCACTCACTATATCTATACCCATCTTTGCCACTCTCTCTTACTTTCTCTCACTCTCCATCCTTCCCTCCACCTACCTCCCTCTCCCTCTCTCTTGTATTGTCTATCTCTTATTTTCTCTCATATTTTTGTATCTGTTATCTTCTCTCTTGCTTATTTTATTGTTCTCTTCTATCTTTCTCACTCAATCTCTTATTCTCTGTGTCTTGCTCTCTCGATCTCTTCCTCTCTCTCATTATCTTTCTCTCTCGCTTGCTCTTCTTCTTACACTTTCTTCTTTATCTCTCCTCTCTCTCTGTCCCTCTCTATCTCTTAAGATCTCTATTTCTCTCTAACACTTATTCTTTGTCCCATCAAACTCTTGCTCCTCCCTCCTCTTTCACATTCTAACTCTCTCTATCTTGATAATTCTTTAGCTAACTCTCTCCATTCATCTCCCTCATGTCTCACCTTCTAACTCTTGCTCTCTCCCTCCTCTCTCACAACTACCTCTCTTTCCCTCCTCTCTCACATAACAAGATAAAGAGATAGATAAAGAGAGAGAGAGAGAGCTAGAGAGAGTGATTGAGGAAGTCATAAGTGAGAGAGAAAATGAGATGTAGAGAAAAAGGTGAGATAAAGAAATGGGACAAGTAAGGAAATGTTGAGGCATCTCTTTCTCACTATGCATCTCTCTTTCTTTCTCTCCTCCCTTTCTCTCACACTTTTTTCTCTCCAACTCACTTAGTTTTTATCACTCTCTTAATCTCTCTCTCTCTCTCTCTCTCTCTCTCTCTCTCTCTCTCTTTCTCTCGCTCGCTATCTCACCCTCCATCTCTTTTATGGTCTCCATCTTTCTTCTTCTCTCATTCTCATTTTTATAGCTCTCTGGTTCTATTATTTTTTCTCTCTCTCTCTAGCTCTAACCACCTTTTTCCCTCTATCTCTTAATCTTTTCTTCTACTCTCTCATGTTTTCTTTCATTCCATTACCTCTCCCTCCCTCCCTCCAGGATTCTCCTTGTCCCCCCATATTTATCTATGCCTCCCCCATTATCTTTCTATCTCTCTCCCACTCCTTTCTTCTTCTCTATGTCTTTCTCTCTTACTTTATCTGTTACTTTCTCCTCCCTCCCTCATTATCCCTTACTCTCTCTTTCACTATCTATGTAACTACTCTTACTCTCTCTTTCTCTGATCTATCTCTCCATGAGACTCTAGCTATCTCTTTTTCCCTATCTTTTTCTCTCTCCTCTCTCTTTGTCCCACCCTATCCCTCTTTGTCCCTCGCTCTTCCCTCTCACATTCTTTCTCACAATCTTTCTCACTTTCCCCCTTCTCTCACTCTCCCACTCTCTCTCCCTCTCTCTTTCTCTCTTGCTCTCTCACTTTCGCAATCTCTTATCCTGCCTCCTACTAGCTTTCCATCTCTTTCCCCACTTTCTAGCTCTCCCACATTCTTGTTTCGCTCTCTTTCTCCCTCTATCCCTCCTCTACCATGGTCTACTTACTCTATTTTTCTTTTGATCTCTAGCTCTCTCTATTTTTATCACTATCACTGTCCCTCTCTCTTTCTCTATCTTTTTTATTCTAGATCACTTTTTCTTCTCTTTCTCTAGCTCTTTATCTCTCCATCTCTTTCTCCCTCCCTCCCTATCCATCTCTTTTCCTTTCTTTCTATCTCTTTTCTCTTTGTCAACCTTTATCTATATCTCTCCATTTATCTTTCTCATTATTTTTACTTTTTAATTTTATTCCTCTTTAACTCTCACTACCTCTATCCTTCCCTCTCTCTCTCTCTCTCTTGAGGCTCTCCCTCAATGCCTCTATTCTCTCCTTCTCTCTCTAACTCCCTCTCTATATATATCCTCATCCCTTTATCTCAAATTTTCCTTCCCTTTTGTCACCTTTACCTTTCTCTCTCTCACCCTCAATCTGTCTAAGAGAGAAATAATATAGGGAGCAAGGAAGCGGGAGGGAGGGAGGAAGGAGGAGAGAAGAGAATGGGAGGGAGGTAGAAAGTGAAATATAGAGTTAGGTATGAGGAGAGAGATAAGTTAATTATTTAAAAAAAAGAGTAATAGAGGGAGCATGAGAGAATGAGTGATAAAGGGATGATAGAGAGAGATTGACAGAGTGATTGATGGAGAGAGTAAGAAAGAGAATAGAGAGATTAAGAGATTTAAAAGTAAAGAGAGAGAGAGTGAAATGGAGAGCAATGAAAAAGGTAGGGATGGAGGGAAGGTACATGATTGAGTGAGGGTGCATTAGTGAATATAGTAGTGAAAAAGTCGGAGAGATTGTTTGAGAGAAGACTGAAACTTTTTCTTTTCTCGCTCTCTCCCTCCTTACATCACTTATCCCTCTCTCTCACTCACTTTCATTCTCTCTCACACATTCTCTTACTTCTCCCTCTCTTTATGTTTCTCTACTCTCACTCCCTCTCTCTATCATTGCTGACATATTCTCTCTCTCATGCTCTCCCCTTCTCTCAATATCTCTCTCTCACTCTTTCCCACTCTTTATCGCGCAGTCTATCCCTCTCCCTTTCTTTGTTTTTATTTTTCCCTCCCTATCCCTCCTACATCTCTCAATTTCTCTAATTTTTATCTCTTTCTATTCCCTTTATCACTCTTCTCTCTCCCTCTCTGTCTTCCACCTTACTTGCTTATCTTCCTCTATTTCTCTCTCCCTCTTAATCTCACCCCATCTCTATAGCTCCTTCTCTCATTCCTTCAAGCTCTCTCACACTCCATCGCAACCTCTCTCCCTCCCCTATTCTCCCCTCTCTATCATCTCTCTCTCACTCGCCTCTCTCCCTCGTATTTTTTCTCCCTTTTGACTCATTTTTCTATCTCTCTAATTTTTGTCTCTCCCATTGAGAGAGAGAGGGTAACCAAATACATTTTTCAATAATTATTACATATTTTAATCCATTCATAAAGCCATTCTAATTTTTTTATGAGTTTCAACATCAATAAGTAATCTATTTCTTACTGTTTGTATGTTATGGTATGAATATACCATAGTAAAAGTATAGAGATAAAAATGAGTGAGAAAGCACAAGCAATGAGAAAGAGATAGACTGAAAGTTAGTGAGGTAGAGATAGATAAGGACAACTACACCATTGTTTTTTATATTAAAATTATAGCTTAAAATATAATCAAAATCACCAACTCCATTATTTTAAATCTTATGATTCACACACACACACACACACATATATATATATATATATAAATTATTTGACATCAATAACAATATAATTTTTCGTTCAATAAATATTCAAATTTCAATTAAAATTTAATAGGAACTTCAATTTCAACAATTTCATAGTCACTGATATAAAGATTAGTAAAATTCGAGTCAAATTAAATTCATATTAAAATTTTTAAATCACTTTTGAAAATCTTTTTTATGCATGCAGGCGTTCGTTTTTTTCTCTCTCTAGCAATTGGTGGCATGTTGGTTGGCAGCTTCATCGTGAGTCCTCTCGGTCCTAGGTTCGATTCCATGTGGCTCGAATTAGCACATATGAGGTAAACAAACACTTTTTGCGTTTCATCTTTATATTTATACATATATAGTGGCGAGTACTTGTTGGTTGGCATCCACGGTGTAAGACCCTTCAGGTTAGGGGTTTGAATCGTTTTTTACATAGTTGGCTTCAAGCAATTAGTACTCGAATTCATAGGCACATTAAGAACGATCAGAGGGTCATATAATAGCCTCTCGCCATTTATATATATATATATATATNTGCCGACACCCATTACTTTCTCGCTCTTTCTCTTTTCTCTTTATCTTTCATGTTCTCCTCTTCCATCTTTTGCCTCTAACTCTCTCATCTCTCCCTCACTCTCATTCTAAGTGTGAGAAAGTGAAATGTACAAGGCCTCTCTCCCTCTCTCCCTCTCCATCCCTCCCTTGCTCACTCTCCACCTCTCCTTCTCTTTCTATCTCTCTCTTACACTCTTTACCTCTCTATTGGTCCCTTCCTTTCTTACTCTACCTCTCTATCTCACTTTCTCACTCTTACCTTGCTCTCCACCTCTCTCATGATCTTTTTCTCTCTATCTCACTTTTATCTCTCTATATCTCTATTTCTCCATTTCTCTCACTCCCACTCTCTTTTTGTTACTCTTACTTGTATCTCTCTTCGCTCTCTCTATCTCAACAGTTCTCTTTTTTGGTCATATTATACCTCTCCCTACCTCCCTTATGTATTGACTTTTTTCTCCCTCCCTACCATCTCCTCTCTTTATCTTCATTCTATCAAGCCCTCTATCACTTTTTTTCTCTCACATTTTATCTCTCCCCCATCTCCTCTCACATTCTCTCTTTATATTGATCTTTCTTGCTCCTCACTTCTCTCTTATCTCTCTTTTCATATCATAGAATGATAAGAGATGAGAGAAAGAAAGATCAACAGAGTAATTTCTTTATAATTCTCTCCCACTTTTTTTATTCTCTCTCTCACTCCCGACCACTTAAGAGAAATACGGTGAGAAAAAAAGAGAGAGTGAAATATATTTAGAAAGAAGGAGAGGGAGTGGAGATGAGAGATCGAGAAAAAAAAGAGCTAGAGAGAAAGAAAAAAAGAGTGAGTAGAGCGAGAGAGAGGAGGAAGAGAACACGAGTTAGAGTGGGAGAGAGGTTTACCTTCTTTCATGTCTTATCTTTATATCTCTTAGTGGGTGATTTTGAGTGGGAGAGATATAGAGGATGGTGCGAGAGGGAAGAAGAGAGAGTGAGTAAGAGAGGGAGAGTTGATAGAGAGTAAGTCGAGAGATAAAGAAGAGAAGGGATATCTCACTCTCTTCTTCGACTATCTTCTGTCCACTTTATCTCTCTCTTTATCCCTCCAACCCCCTGTCCCACTTTTCGCCTTGATCTCTCTTTTATTGAAAGAGACAATGAGTGAGAGAGTGTGAGAAAAAGATAATGATTGAGAATTATAGTGTGAGAGAAGAGAGAGAGTGACAAAGAATGGGAGAGAGTGAGTGGAAAATTAAAGGATAGGGAGTGCTCTTTCTCTCTCTCTCTCTCAGATGCACACACTTCTCTTCCTCTTTTAACTCACTTTGTCCTCTCCCATAACACTCTAAGTCTCTGAATTATTCTTTCTCTCTTCTCTTTATTTAACTTTCTCCCACACTAACTCTCTCACACTCTTGCACTCTAACTCATACTCACTCTTACATCACACTCTTTTACTTTCACTCTCACCCTACCTCCCTCCATCTATTCTCTCTCTCACCTCTCTCTCTGCCTACCTCATTCTCTTTCACACCCCCCTCACTCTCTCACTTTATCTCCTTATCTCTAGATTTTTCTCCCTCTTAGCTTCTTTCCCCTTTAACTCTCTGCCACTCTAAATCTCTCCCATACTCTCTCTCTCTTCCAATCTCGCACCCACCCTTCTCTTCCACTCTAGCTTTTTTTCTTGTTCCTTCTATAGATCAATCCTCCCTCTCTCCCTCCCTCCCTCCCTATTACCTTTCAAAGGGATGGAGTGGCAAATAGAGTTAGAGAGATAATGAGAGAGAGGGTGTGAGAGAGAAACATATAGAGCTCTCACACGCTATCTCTCTCATGTTGTCTTTCTTGTAATTTCTCATTCTCTTCATCTCTTTATCTATCTTCTCTTTCTCTATCTTATTTTCACTCTTCTATTAAGTGATAGAAAAAAAATTGAGATATCAAGGGTGAGAAAAGCAAGCGAGTGAGAGAGAGGGAGTGAGAGAGCGATGGGAATAGGAGAGAGAAGCAGCTTAATAGTTTAGGGATAAGATAAGTGATAAGATAATGAATGATGAATATAGAGAAAGTGCGAGTGAGAACGAGGGAGAAAGAGAGAAACATATAAAGAGAGAGTGAGGGAGAGAGAGAGACTGATAGTTAGTGTTAAGAGAGAAAAAGAGATTGTGAGTGAGAGACAATGGATAGAGAGAGGGAGATCATAAGATCGGGATAGAAATATAGATTGATAATTTGAGAGAAAGGTAAAAATAGAGAGTGATATCTCAAGTTTCTCATTACCCCTCTATACCTCCTTCATCTCTCTCCCTCTACCTTGCACTCTCTCTCTTTCCAACACTCTCACTACCTTTATCCCACTTAAAATTTCAGCTTCTTTCCCCCTCCCTCCCTCCCTCCCTCCCTCCCCATC